>VXBN01012779.1:104159-115195 GCA_013397395.1 Sinosuthora webbiana
TTCTCTCAGATTTCTCTTTGTAATTTTGGAAATTCCACTTTGAACAATCAGTAGCAGATAGCAAACAGAGGGCCTTATGAGGCTGGGGAGTTCTCCAGTGATGTCCCTCATCTGAGCCCCTGGGAGACAGCAGACTTCCCTGAGAGTTGAGGGTCTGTGTGTTGGGCTCTCTATTCCCCTTAGCAGGGAGTGTCTTATTAAAACTACCTTTCTTTTCCTCTTAACAGAGGGGATCATGATGCAGGGTGCAGTTGGTGTTATTTTAGGGGGCTCCACAGTTCCAGATGGACCTTCACCCACCTCATCCGTTGTCTTCCAGCTCTGGAGCCTCATACCTGCTGTGGAATGTGTGAGTCCTCTTTGTCAAATCCTGGGAAGGAGGAGGAACCTTCCTCCTGGTATGTGCCGTGACCTGCTTCCAGCTTTCCTCTTTAACAGACCCTTTGCAGTCCTTTGACTAATTCAGTCCTAATTAGTTCTTTGACTAATCAAGACTCTTTAACAGTCCTTCGACTAATTTGTTTGTAGGGTTGTGATTCCACCTGCCTCTCCACTAAAATGGAGGCTCCAGACTCCTGAGAGTCTTGAGGCCACAGCACCTCTGAAAACAGCTGGTTCACTCCAATTCTATGTAGCCTGTTAGCTTCTTCCTGTAGCTCCTTAACCTGCTGACACAGTTCCTCAACCACAGCAGACTTTGTGCCCCAGCTTCACGGAGAGGCATCAGGCACCCCTGGCAGCCGGTGACCTGGAGAGCTGTGTCTGCCATCAGCAAGTCTCTGTCTGTCTGTCTGTCTGTCTGTCTGTGTGTCTGTCTGGAGGCCTCTGTCATGGCTGGTTAAGTGACCCTCACAGCTACAGGGGTCTGAGCTCCAGGGCATGTCGATACCATACTGGAGGAAGCTTGGTTTAGTAAGCTGAAAAGACTGGGGTTGAAAGGATCTCTTTGTTCTTCCTTACCAGCTACTGGGTCTGTTTCCTGACTCCACTGGCTACTCTCAGATGGCCAGAGAGGAGACATTCCTGCCCACCCTGCCTGCAGGAACTGCTGTGCAGACTGTCCTGCCCTGCCCTCAACTCTCCTTCCATGGTCCTGTTCATCGCCGAAGGGTTTTGGAGCTGTGATGAGGCCTGGGGGCTGCTGGATGGGTTCCACCTCTCTGTGTCCTCAGTCTCACTCTCTGGTCTTTCCTTCAGTCACTGCCGTTTCAAAATGAAGATGTAATTGTAGAAGTTTCAATGCAGACTTGTAGTTGGATGCAAATTTTCCCGAAGTACAAGGAGGACAAAGAAGACACTCAAAGTCCTCACCTTCATCTGAAGTTAATAATAGAGAAAATACAGACGGAAAATAGTTTTAGGCAATTCCTTTAGAAAAAGTCCTCACCTTAAGATAATACATCTGTTTCTGTGCCACTTTTCTGCAAGACTTTTTTGCAAGAACATGGCAAGCCCTTTTCCAGTGTTGTCAGGGACAAAGGGTCTAAAGTGTCAGATTCCAAATGCCATCTCAGTGCAAAGTCCCTGCTCAGAACCCAGTCGAAATCTACTCACCTATTCCATTTAACTAAGGGTCACATCCCCATAATTTCATCAATCAATCTTATTACTTTTTTCCATAATTTATATCACTAAACTAATAGATTAAAATGCATCAGGTCACCCTGAGTACACACACATACAGTAAACTTCAGAATTTTTCTCATCTCTTCTTCTAAAGTACAATATCTTTAGTGAAATTGTTATTCTAATTCTGTCAAATTTGGATAACTTTTCAAAGCAGTGATGTTATTTAATCTAAACAGGACCATTTTCTTTCTCAATATTTCCATCATATAATTTAATGCCAAACATGCAGGAGTTTAGCAGCACCTCCTCATCAAACATGCTAAACAAGAATGGTTGGCAATCAGTGAAATACATGAAAATTAGTTAAGATCTTATATAAAGAACCTACTTAGACTAAAGATGTAGTGTACTGCTTTTCAGGTGGAAATCACACTGATAGACTCAAAGCTAATTGCCTGCAGTAGCTTTGTGGTGTGGTGTGACACCTTAAGTCTCATTAACATCAATTGTATGTATGGTTCAAAGAGATAATACACACCAGAACATTTAAATTAATGTAATGAAATACAAACCTCTGTGAAGGCAGGTGAAAATTTTAAGGATCATATTTGACAACTGCTTCCTTATCTAGTTAACTGCTCTGTCACAGTGCATTTACCTACGTGCAGGAGGATTGACCGAGTCAGATGCTAATTTTTACAGGTCAGATCTGTTCTTTGTGTTAAAGGAAGATAGATAACCTTGAAATTGCAGGTTTACAAATACACTTCTTGGCTATTTTTGGCAACACAATTTAATCCTAACATTTGGCTTTCATTCCATTCTCAGTTACGATGAATAACAAGTAAGGAGAATATCAGCAACATGTTGCATTTACTTAATGCCCTTCATTTGATGATTTTAAGGTCTTCATGGTCATGAATAAATTAATCATTAAGACAACAGTCTGGAAATCAGTAATTTTCTGGTATAAGGAAGAAAATGAATCATGAGGAATGACATGAGTCACCCAAGTTGAGTCAGTGCCTGACTGGGACACAGAACCCAGACACTTGGGTTCTTTCTTTTCTTCTAACCACTAAAAAAAATCAAACCAAAAAACTCCAACCAACCAACAACAACAACAACTAAAACCTGCAGAAAGAAAATAATGAATCATGGATCAGAGAACTTTCAGATTGTCAGAGCTTGAGGAGACTGCCTTCTGAAGGCCTTTCTAGATACCTTTCCCAGGCAATCACAGAGAAAACCAGATGCAGCTATTGTCAAGAAAATATTGCAAGACTTCCTCTGTGGTTTTTTACCTTGTTGTTCCAAAGATATTTCTCAAGCAAATCTCATGCAATAGTCAGGGGTGTGTGTCTGTAAGGGAAGGGGTGGATGGGAAGCTGTGTGCTCACCCACCCCCCCAATGCCCCCTGAAGGTGCCCCCAGCTCTGCACCTCACTCAAGACGAATGAAAAATAATCCACCAGGTCTTTTTTTAAAAAATGTGATTTGAACTTTAAACACTGACTGCTAAATGATTGACTTTCAGACTTGGCCCAGTGCAGCACATATTGCAAAAAATACAGTCCTTCCTCTTAGCTGCAAAGCAAAGATTGCAGTGATTTTGTTAATCACGGAAAAAGAAAAAAAAAAAAAGAAAAAGAAGAAGAAATATTTCCTTTAGCTTTTCCTAATATTCTTATTAAAAAACAAAAGAACTAAAAGGAGAAAAAGTGATAAAGAATAACTAAATGACAATGTATCTCTAGAGTAGAAAGATGCCATTGACATTCAATTATTTACCTCTACGACTTGAGCTTGAGATACAATTAGAAGTAATGAAACAGGTTCAATAATCAACAATAAAATGATCAGCTTCAAATCTGGTAATTCTCTGTTGGTCTAAAATGTACACATGCACCCCCAGGTACATATTTCCTCATGTGGCTAATTTTATAACATTCTCACTTAGTTTTTTGATGGATGGTTTCAGGCCTGTCAAATTCTGTGATTGCAGGAGACCTGATCTGAAAGATGAAGATGCTTCCCTCATCAAACACTCATTCTGTCACACTGGGAGAGTGATCTCAGTTTTTGTGCCTGGAGTATTCTGTCTTAATATGGGCCTGAAGAAGTTCAAAGGACTCAAGCAAGGTCAAGCAAAAACGAAGAGAACAGCAGTGAGTTTTAAAGAAAAGAAGAGAAAAACACAGAAGCAAAAGGACATGGAAAATGTCCCCTCTTTTGGTTATAAACCAGTAAATCCAGGAAAAGTGATGACTTACATGGACTTATGATAGACATGCTCCAGTAAGCAGAAGGATGTGGGATCTGAGATGTTCTCAGCAAAATAACTTTTTTTGTCCTTTCAGTCACCAATATTTTCATCTGAGAGGGAAAGCATTCATTCTCCTCTACACTCACCTTAACTTTTTTTTTGTAATTCTGTGCAGAGATTCTTCGACCAAAGTGTCCTGTAACATCCAGGTGAGAAAGGGGAACTTTATGGTGGTCTGCCTGAAAACAATTATGGTCAGTAGGACCACTGCTGGGACCTGGGACAGGAGCAGGAGTAGCCTCTGATTCCTCAGAGGTTGTTTTTCTTCTACCACTGCTTATCTCATGTTGTGACCTGATGGGAAACATGGCTGCCTTGGAGTGCCTGAGCTCCTTTCCCTCTTTTTTCATTTTTTGATTGTCTCTCATCTCCATCACTTTTGTATCCAGGTAGCTGCTGGGCTAGAGCCAGATTTGACACTATCTCAGAAAGCTTTACCACAAAGCCCTCAGACTCCTAAGGTGTGCATTTGTCCTGTTCCCAGGCTGTTCACTATACACAGGCATAGGTAATGCATGCCAATGAAGTTCTACATTGTTTGTGAAATGTACAGGCTCAGGACTGTAAACATCTTGTTTAATGGAAAACATTACACTGGACTTGACCTTCTGACTGAATGCAGTGCTGCTCTAATAACGTGTCTTTCTCATTTGTATTGCTCAAGGAAATCCTGTTCTCTGTGACATTAGGTTTTATCTGTGCCATCAATCTCTAGCAGAAATACATACAGAAGCTCTGCTTAGGATGCAAATTCTTTTTTTTTATTACTATTAGTGCTGAACATAACTGCTTCGTCTTTGTAGTTCATTATTTTCAGAATTCATCTGTTCATTTTCCTGGAACTTGAGAAAAATGTATTTTTTATGTCTTATTTAACGAACTGTGGTTAGCACCATAATGGAATAGCAAATGACTGTCAGATCACAGATAATATGCCATCTGTGATGTTATACTAAGTTGTTGGGCCAAATATTCTGGTATAAGTCAGTTTAATTTATATGAGCAGAGCCTTTCAATCAAACTTAAAATAAAAAGTCCATCCACTCAAATTATCTTTTCCTTCTTCTAGCTGCAGGGCCAAAGTGCAGATTTCAGAAGAGTTATTAAAACCTCTGGGAGTGTAAAGGCACTACAGCAGGAAAGCAAGCAAACAAACAAATAAAAACAAACTTTTTAAAAGAAGTTCACATAAAACTTAAATATTTTTTGCTGCTATATTTTTTGTGTTTCGTCTGCCTCTAAACATTAAACCATTCACTCTGTAGCAGAATTTTTTATCTGCAGTCCTCAAAATTTAGTGCATGAACTGAGTCTTTTCATTTTTCAGTGTGCTAAAGATTCTCAGGGACAGGCAGGGAGATTGCTGTGGGCAGCAGATTGTTGAGACAACCCACAGCCCTCACAACCCCTCCAACGATGGAGATACAACGTGGCCAGATTCTCACCAGACATGTGATGACAGAAACAAGATTTTGGTAAATGTTAGAGGCACTTCCCGTCATTGGACAGGACAGAACATGGCTTTGCAGTACCAGCATGGGATATTATATGACCTATAACGTTTTTCAGCCTGCCTTGAAATGATGTGGGGTCACAACCATTGCCATTACCAGGCACTGACAAGGTTAAGCATAACGTGAATGCTGTGACTGAACTGCCTGTGACTTGGTGAGGCAAGAACCTCACAGCAGCTCAGCACCTGGGCAAGGGCACAGACAAATAAGAGAGCAGCACAGGTGTGGCCAAAACTTTCCCAAATACTACACTTTATATAGCAAACTGAAAAAGATTTTAAAAGCACAGCAATTCTATGGGCTTGTTGGGGGGGAAGCTAATTTGGACCTTTTGGAAAGACACAGCAATAATTGCAATAGTCACAGGTACACCCACAGTCTGATTAACACTCGTCAGCAATAGAAGTTCTGGACTGAGAGGGTGAGAACTGAAACTCTGCCGTTTTTATCCTCTGAAAACAAAAAATATCTTTCACCTTGAAGTGCATCAGCACAAACAGGTCTGTTCACATCCAAGCACTCAGAAACATACTGCCAGCACTCAATCACTGTTTGGAAAACAGGCAGCTTGGGGAAAAAAAAGGATGGGAATTTTTTTCCCACAATGTTTGGGAATGCTTGGCATGCAGAAAACCCCTGCTGGCTTCCCACTGCTCTGCCTGGGAGACAGAGCACAGAACTGCAGACTCTGCTACCATCCTAACGTGTTAATTTTGCTGCTGCTTTGAGTGTTTTTCATCATCCTTGGTCAAAGCAAGAGAAAGACGGGAGGGACTGCTCCCTTTGAAACCCACAGCAAGTTTTCCTTCAATGGCAAAGTGTCAGAACCTGTGCTTGACCAAACAATCCTGCATTTCCACAGCAGACTGCATTTCCCTGAAAGTTCTTATCTGAACCAGGTCCCAGCCATAACGCCTGGGCTCCATAAGAGTTGGCCTTGGAGCTGGCGCCCCATTCAGGTGGTGCTCCTTCACTTAATGTCACCCATCACAGTGAACCCTGGATGTCCTATTGATGGAAATACCCCACACTGTCTGTGGCTCCGTGCCTTCTCCTAAAGTCGTATCTTGGCCCTTGTTGGTTTTCACTTCCACACTTGCACTCACACTGGGGCACCAGGGCTATCTGTACCAGGACAGTGTCAGGTCAGGGCAGGAGAGATCTTCAGGGTGGGTTGGTTATCTTCCTTGCTGACCCTTTGGTTCTGGCCCAGCAGCAAAATGTTTCCTTGCAGGGAAAGTCATAAAAGATGTCCTTGGTGACAATTCCCTGCTCTGACTCTGGTAACCACAGGCTGTGTGAGGGATGCAACCCTTGAGCTGAACGCAGTAAGGAAGCAAAAGATTCTTGCACTGTGTGCACCCAGAGTTAGTTTTATCTTCAGACAGAAAACACACTGGTTATATTAACTGGAAAAATAAACTCCAGCCTTGAACATCACACTCACCCTGGCTGTAAGCACAGACTACTTCACATCTGTATGCAAGGTATGCACATGCCCCTGTGGTCTCTCCTCACTTGTGGCAGGAGGGATCAAGGAAAAACCTGTAAGGAAAAAAGCCTTTGCCACATCCACCAACTTTTCAAAGTGACAGTTTGGACATGTTTCCTGTCTCACTGACACAGGCAAGTAAGATGGGAGTGCTGGGAAATGGCACCACTCAATTTCTAAGCTCAAAAGCATTAAGAGGAGTATGGCACCGAAATTAAAAATAATATATGATTTCTGCCCCCAGGAGATGCATGCTTTCCTAGCAGGGAGATCAAATTTAAACAGGCACAAATAAACATTTACATAACAACACAGAGTGCTGCTTCTTACAAGACTGTAGGAAACAGCATAGTGTAAAAGGGATCTGCAGGCCAGAGCTGAAGTGACATCGATTTTTCTGGTGATAACAATACTCCAGCAAATAAACCACAGGGCTTTGAGAGCACATCCAAGATATGCATTACTGCTCAAGGCACTTAGATGAGATGGGAAATGTGCCTGCTGGAGCTATTCCACGTCTGAACAAGATGCAAGGCAGAAGAGTTTGCAAGACGCTTGTGTGCACGAAGCGAACAAACACAATCAGGAAGCAGGAGGGTCTATTACATGTTTTCACAATACGTGCCATACACATTCCTCCCTATCACACCGTGAAAAACTGCTTGCATCCACAGACCCCCACACTGTAAAACAATCAGCAAGGGACTGCATTGCAAAGCAGGTTGTCACTGCTGATTCTCTAAGCTTTCAGTGAGCTCTGTTTTGACTATATTGTCGATGTTTGTCCTTGCGAAAAAGATGTAGCAACGCTGCAAGTATCAGAGCGGGAAGAAAGAAACTAAAGCAGAAGTTTAACTGCGTCAATCCTTGCTCAAAGCAGAGCAGGTGTCAGATATCTGCAGCCTGGACATTGAAGCACTGCACCTTTCCCTTTCCTCCCTTAACATCACACAGCTCACAGTGTTGTCTAGTGGCCTTGCACTCCTCTGCAGCCTATGGTCCCGTGCTGTGTCTTGGATTGTTTAAAGTAAACAGATAATAGTAAAAATGTAGAGTTTCTCTCAGCCTTTTCCTACAATTAAAAAAGTACCAGGTCACAAGTCAATTTTATTTTGCTTTTTCTCGAAATTTCATGCAACTTTACAGACAATTTTTAAATCTCACAAACTTCATACAAGAAAATACATCTGCGCATTTTGTCAAGATGAAAACACAGGACACAGAGGTTAAATAACCAAATGAAAAACATACTGGAAAATCAGTGGCAGCACCAAGAATGAAGCAAAAAATAAAGAAGCCCTTTCTCAGCAGCCATCCTGAATCAGCCATTTTACTATAATCTTTATCAGTGTCCTTAAATGCAATGCATAGAAGTGTACAATTGTTTCCACTGATGCTCCACCATTTACAATATTTTTCCATGCAGATGGGAATTTAATTTTTCAATGTGGATTATTCCCAGTCTGTAACAACTGTTTCTAAAATTCTCAAGTGGGTCTCTGACATTTTGTGCTTTGAAAGCAATATCTTCAACAAATATTACTTCAGGATCAGGGATAATTTAGTAATTTTTTTTTTTTCCAGGTAAGATTTTGGGATAACCAGAAAAGATGACCCTCTTCTTAAGGGAAGTCTAATAAGGACAATAATTTTCTTAAATATTTGTCATGCAAGTTGAACACTAGGGGTCATATTTAGATAACCACTGACATACTGCAGAGCACATCCAGGAGAAAAACAACCACTCACTCATGAATGACCCGTGAATTTTAAACAATTTCCAGAGGAACAGCAGTGATTTTCATGTATGCAGTGCAATAGATGGTTTGCTGTAAAGTGCTAGGTTGACTCCTGTACTTCTCTGGTTTTGACAGGAGCTGGGAAACAAAATGGAAAGCTTGGAACATTCTCACAGCATCAGATGAGCTCTGTCTTTCTCCCTAACTGGGACTGCCCCTGTGCAGGTATTTCAGTCTTGTCCTTTTGTATTTTCAGTACCACAATAGTTATAGCTCAGGAAGAGGGGGGCACAAAATTTTTGTTGTTGAAACAAAGTTCTCTGGAAAAAGTTCATTTAGGAGTCAGAATCAGAGGCAGCAGCTCCGGTGTTTTCATCAGTTTTACTAAGATTTTGTATACTTAACACATTTCCTGAAGTTAACTTTGACCACCAGAGAACTGGCTCCAAGCAAAGTACCTTGTTGCTGGTTTTCCACTGTTCTCACAGCAGTGGGAAGAGACAGCAAGGGGATACATGGCTGAAGCTCTACCAGCGTTGAGACATGGGTGTGTTCCTGTACATCAAGCAAGAAAGGCAAGAAGTGGCCTGGTGTGGGTTTTTTTTGCATTCCCACTGTCCCCAGCTGTGCCATGGCTCCCCAGTGGCTGCAGAAGGCTTGTGTGCTCATGCTGTTATGGGTTGTCATAATTCTGGGGAGACCTCAACCTGCAGCATTGTATGACATTCCTGACATCCATCCTAAAATTTTCTTCTCTTCATTTCATCTCACTATTCCTAATTAAACACCCATGTAAAAATTTCTAGAGCCAGACTGTGGCTGGTCTTTCATGCACATGCAAGCTGAAGAAGAAACAGAGAACCTGACTTTCCTCTTGCCTGTAAGATAAATGCAAAACTAGCACCAAGGAAGTCTCTAAACAATATTCTTTCAAATTTGAAGTGATGAGTGTGTTGATATATACAGTTAACTTGAACTCAGATGCTGTAGAAAACGTGAAATGGGACTGAAAATAAATATGCAGTTCAAGACAAATAGAAGGTCTAAGGTTTTAAAAAATATTTTGTGTCACAAACACGTCTTTCAATCTCTCTTTGAAAGTTTATTACTACTCTTAAATATCCACTGTTTTGTGGAGCTTCTTGTGATACTCCCTGACCAGTACAACAACTTTATGAAGTGGTTAACAAGTTATTCCCAAGCCTTATTGCTGATAACTTTGTAGTAACAGATTATTTGTTGAAGCAAGGATTTGCACTCAGGTAAGGTGATAAAAAATTCTGGATTCAGAGTTTTTACTAAAAGTCATCAGCATTTTGCACAATAAAAAGAGATTACCCAATGTTGTCCTGGTTAAATTCTGATTTATGTCTACTGTGTTAACTTTCAATATTCCTGTAGTTTCAAATTGAAAGAGATGGGTTTTAATACCCCTTCTCAAAAATGACTGCACTGGGTTTCTGGTGCATGGTGGCTGGTTTGCTTACACATGTCACACACACTGAGCCTCAGCACTGAGTGGAATCCTGGATGAGATATTTCAACCTTTAAATTCCCAGCAGGAAATCAAAAAGTTCTATTCATACAGAAATTAAGCACTATAGACACTTTTTGTTAAAATACATAGTTTTTCACTAAGTTTGCTCTTCAGAAACATGTTGCTCCACATATCATGTTTTATCTCATATTCAATTGCAAAAAAATCAGAATAGTATTAACTGAGACTCAAAATGACTAAACTAACAACAGTCAAATTCCTATGTAAGTAAAAACAACCTTTAAAAATGCTCCAATTCAAATGAAATGACATACATTTAAAATAGCCTTGTTTTCTTTAAGGTCAGTGAGGAGAGATCAGTCTTAAAAAATTGGTTTTTAAAAAGCACACCAAAACCAACTATGGAGTCTTAGGTCTATTAACTGGAATACCAAAAAATTATGTTATTTTTATTCCTTTTTTGCTGCTTGGGACAGAGAAACTCCACACAATTAATTGCTGAAACATGGTTTTTCCTACATCATGCATGGCTGGATTTGTGGATTTGTTTCCAACCCTAGGCCATGCCAAAGAGTGTTGGGTAACTATCCCTCTCCCAGTTCATCCCAACAGGGTGGATTTTATCTGGGGACAGGCAGTAACATGATGCTGACCCTGATTTCAGGGGGGATGAGGAGAGCACCTGTCTCTGTGGACCGTGGCCACTAGGGGTGGGCACATCTGTGGATTTCAGGTGGAAAACCTGCTCTCTGCTCTGCCAGTTGGAAAGGGCCTTGTCTGGAGGAAAGCCAACCAGGCAGTGAAACAAAAAACAAAAAACAAAACAAAAAAACAAAAAACAAAAAACAAAAAAACAAAAAACAAAAAAAAAAAAACCCCAAAAAAACCAAAAAACAAA
>VXBN01012779.1:115249-174167 GCA_013397395.1 Sinosuthora webbiana
CAAAAACCAAACCAAACCAAACCAAACCAAAAAACAAAACCAAAAAAACCCAAAAAATAAAAACAAAAAAAACCAAAAACAAAAACCCAAAAGAAAAACACCACGAAAAAAACCAACCAAACTACCTTTCTTAGAGGCCTACGGACACTTTGTGTGCAAAATAGGTGTAGTAATAGCATAATTATATATTAACATAATTTTTTTTTTCCTTGGGTGTGATGTGACAAGGTAAGCCTGTAAGGCCAAGGCTGGTAGCTGAAAGAATCTTCTTGTGAGTTTTCACAATGCTTAACTGGTAGTATTTGCATGCTGGTAGGTTTTAAACAATTTGTTGCAGTCTATCATTGTGACTCGTTTCAAATCCCAAAGAGAGCCCGATAAATTCTGGAAAATGTCATCTCAAAAAGGGGAAATTTTACAGACTGTTGGAAGCTCTGTGTTTTGCTTCTTCATCTCAGCCCCAAAACTTTTAACAGTAGGATCTCCACCCCATACTACATAGAAAATTGTTTATTGAGCATTTATGTTTATTTTAGCATAATCCATACCTATAATCACACAAAAACTGCAAGAGGAGGATAAATATTAAACTACAGAGTTTCTATCTGATAGCAATACAGCACTATTTTTATCAAATGTGTGACTTTGGGACAAAATAAATACCTGATGTACTAAAGTAAGGCAGATGGGGCAACTCATCAAAGGCAGGTCAGAGGCTGGAAAGATTAGCACAGGACTCTCATGCTAGACTCTTAGACTCACCCCTACTTGATATATTTTTGAATTCCAATAGGAAATCACATAAATAAAACCTGTGCACTTAAATACTGAATTTAGAATTTCAAATCACAAGTTGGACACCTTTGAAAAGCTGGTGAGGAGATTTAGCTTGGGAACAGATTATGCAAAACACTGAAGCACAGACATTTGCTGCGAAAACGAAGAGAGTGACTCATCTTTGGAGTACCAGCTTCACTATTTGACTCTTCAAATCACAGTTTCCCTGTTTGGGAATAGAAGAGGCCCCCACAAAGCATGGGGCTGAACATCCTCACTTCTTCTTTTTAATGAGGATCGGTGAATTCAGCACCTTGCAACAACTGGGTTATGTTTGAGGAACTACAGTGCTGTGCTTTGCTGTGCTTTGGAGAAAATCTTCCCTCAGTAAACTGTGGTTGGAGAATTATTTGCACACTGAAAGTAAAATTTTGATACTGCAGGCCTATATGCTGCAATCTACTTATCTAGGGTTTTATCCAAAACACATAAATAAAATCTACTGATCCTTTGGGGAATACCCCACAAGTACATCTAGAACAAATATTACTGTTCTGCTGTAGCAAAAAAAGGATATAAAAGTGGGAAGTCTATTTCTATGGGCTGTCCCAAGACACATAGCAGCAAACCAGCAAGACAGCTGAAGAAAGGAAGAAATAAAGACCACTTGGCTCTGGTCTTGCCTCAGGGAAGAAGAAGATGGGAGTCCCTGGCTGTCCCAGGAGCTGTCTTTGCTGCAGATGTGGAGTGTTGATCCAAGAACTCTGCAGGACTGCCAGGTGGCCTTAGGATGAGGGCATAAAACATCACCTCTCCTCTTCCTTCCTCATGCACCTTTCAGAAGGTGGCTGATTCATGCACCTGTGGCCTCATGACGTGACATTTTGGTGGCAGAACCTGTTCAAGATGTTGCAGCCCTGATTTCCCCACCCCACATTCATTCTGTGTGGCAGTGCTGCAGCTTCTAAGTGGCCCGGCAAACAGAGACTATTCCTTTAGTTTGGGATGGATGAATCATTGTTCCAGGTATCACTTAAGCACACAGCCTCTGCCCCTCAGCACTTCCTGCCCAAAGCACTGCAGGTCTGTCCTAAATTTTCATTTCCTCTGCCACCAGCATTCCAGCCCATTGAAGCCCAGCTGGAAGAATGACTGCTGGCAAGGGGGAGCCTGCTAGGGAGGTCACAGACATACAGCAGATGTTCTTCCTCATATTCCAACAGGTCCCAGGCCACAGAGACATTTTAGAGCTAGATGGAGAGGGAAGTGAGACAGCCATGAAAAAAGTGAGGGTTCTTGTGGATTCAGTTTCTCCTTTGAGCTCCTAGGATGCTTCATAAGACAATTAGAGCTTATCTAAGGCAACATAAGCCCCCTAGAGATGTGTGCACACTGCCTAAATTTAGACATTGAATGTATGTGCTCTGACAAGTCTTCTGAGCAGTCCTGTCTCTTCCACCATTAACTCTGTGGGAGCTCAGGCATCCAGACTCTCCCCAGGCTCTCTCCAGGCTCTCCTGCAGTCACAAGTCCAAAGTGGCTCAAAATATTGAGACCATACCTTTGCAGAAGCTCCACCCTCTTGAAGCAGGGGCTGCTGCAGGGGGAAAAATCCTCCAGTATTTCTTCTCCTGAGGCACCATCTCCTGTGGGGTGGGACTGGGGCATGACGAGGTCTCCCTGTTAGCAAGCACTGCTGTCTGTTTGCACCCATGTGCTCTTTGTGTACTCAGCTGAAGAGATCCCTTTGACATAAATGGCCATGCCTGAGCTGCTTCTGTCTTCCAAGGGAATGGCAAAGGGACCCATGAGGCAAGGATTGTTACATCAAAGATATACAGGATGCAGTAAAAAGCCTATAAAATGAACATTTTTTTTGTCTTTTCCAAGGATGAGTGTTATTTTTATGAAGTGTTTATCTCCCACTTTATTCTTGAATAGGTTGTGATCTGTCTTGCAATTGCAAAGTGCCTCAGATCTTATCCTTCAGTGACACTGTATTGATGTGAAAATAAATGCACCAAAGACTGAAGAATGTTTGCTTAGCAGGTCATTAAAGCAAATTGTTATTGATAACACACAGATGATCTTTGTGTGATTATCATCTCTCCATGTATCTGGTTCAGTGACAGCTGTTGGCAAGCAAGATAAAAAGGGAATCTGTATTTCAAGCACACACGGGAGAATTAAAAGAAAAGGAAAGAAAAAGATCTTCATGATCTATGACTTTTTTTTTTTTTTTTTTAATTGCAGTAAAGAAGTTCTAGGACACAGCTTCACAGCTTCTTCAGAACTATTGAGGAACCCTACAACACTGTTGCATAAGTGGTAACATCTCAGAAGGGATATTCTGGCAGTACGTTCATACAGAATGATCACCAGAAGATTTGTATCTGGGTATGCTCATGGTGTATGAACCAAACCAAGCAGCCCTGATGAACCAAAGGTGAATGCAGAGCTGAAGAAATCCTAGTAACAAGACTTCTAGTTTACTTTGAGGTTTTTCCTGTAAGTGGGGTTTTTTCCCCCAGTGCTTTAAATCTTAACCAAACGCTTTTCTGCAAAACAACAGCAGTCTCAGCAAAAGTGTTTTGTTAAAATAAAAAAGAGTAAGGCCTGAAAACAAAACCCATTTAAACTTTTGGAAGAAGAGAGGAAATCTAACAAACCTAAGATGTCTGCTTTTCTTTTCCCCTAATTATTCTTGGCTACATATCATAACACTCACTTTTTATTTATTGATAACTGTTTTGAAATACTGTAAGCTCATGTGTCAATCCATATGCTCCATCACAGTCAATTAGTTTACATTGTGACTACTGGCTGTAGTCTTTAACACATTTGTGGGGCCTAACACAATTATCTCCAGTTATGGAGAAATCTTACAGAAGTCAACAGGAGCATCAACTGAATGAGGACTTCAGGACTGTGTGCTCTGCGGAGTATTTCAAGGAACAAAACAAACTTCAAAATACAAGAACATCCAAACTTCAAAATAAGGAAACAAACAAGCCCAAACCCCAAACTCCAGTTAGAACTTCCTTCCTTCCTTCCTTCCTTCCTTCCTTCCTTCCTTCCTTCCTTCCTTCCTTCCTTCCATTTTCTACTTGCTTTAGATGATTAGAAGTATTACATATGTGTACATATTTAAGCATTATTAGTGGCCTGCAATCTGAGCTTCTTAACTGAGGTGTCTATCTTACAAAGCAGAGGGACTGATTTATCCTGGACTACTGAGGATCAATACATAGGTAAATAAATGTCTACACTATCATTTATTGTACTAAGATTCTAGGATTCCTCATTAACTAGTGTCTGCCCTGAGTGAATTGCAGTAAGTCACTACTTGAATACTCCTGATCCATTTTGATAAAAAAAAGAAATCCTTTTAGTTTTTTCATAGTCATAGTTTGGATTTGTAATTGAACACAAAGTAACTGAAACCTTCCAATCACATCAGGGAAAAAAAAAGTCCTAAAGATTAGGAGCTGTCAACATTCTATAGTCACATAAAGATTTAAACCCTTTTAGGCACTGTCACTTTTTGGAAACAGAATGGTTGGAGTCAATTAGTAATGCAAAACAAATTTTGCTNGACACAATTTATCAACATTCACACTGGTATGGAGTACAGATGTCCCTACAGTTGTTTTGTCTCTACAGTCTAGCAGCCACAAACCAGAGGTGCACCACTAGGCACCACTTCTTCATTTTGCTCTCAGAAAGGGCCTTTGTAAAGTGTCCACAGAACTTCAGCTGCAGCACAACCGTTTTGGAAACTTTGGAAAAAGTGGCAGAAACTAAAGGACAAAAAGTGCACAGTAGCTGGAGACTGACTGGAAAAAAAAATCATACTCTTTTCAAATTAATCTTGAGACAGAATATCAGGCTCCAGAAGAAGTCGTTCTGTTATCAGACCTACCAAGGTAAGAAACATCACTATACAGGGAAGAACATGCAAACAGGCCTTTTCTTCATATTTTGTGAAGAGTCACACATTTTACAGCATTAGATGCCCGGCCTTCACCTGTGAACATATTAAGTAATTTCAGTACTACAGTTCATTAATTGGACATCGGAGTCCCATTGCATACTTAATTGGGCAAGACAAGCAAGAAAGAGCAGGACAAATGCTGGGTTTATTTTCCAGTCTAAGTAGAGGTAAAACTGCAGGTAAAAGTGCTGTCATAAAGCCATTTTGAGAAATTACCACAACACTTTGTGGATACTTTGTCAATTTCCACATGTTACAGATCTTCAATTTCTACCAAATTCAAACATACTGCCCAAAGCCAAGTTCTTGTCCACCTCTGACCTGAATAAGGCTCACAATCCTGCTCTCATAACTCCATGCATGTTAAAAGATGTAAACACATCCTCTTAATCAGACCATCAAATTTTAAAATAGCTTTTGATCGTATTGTTTTAGTGAAGGTAGTTGTGATGATTGCACACAGGGTACAGGAAAAGCATGTCTTTAGAAGACTGCAGCCAGTGTCATTTACCAGAAATTATCTTGGCCCAGGATAAGTTGTAAAGGCCACTTTACGTTATAGTAAGGTGTTTATTGCCAGGAACACTACTCTCCCTGATACAAATGTCCCCATTCCTCTCCCCCAAACAATTGACATATAAGTGGGTTGGTCCAGAGCTTATAGTCTGCAAATGTTAATTGTTCTTTAAAGTAAATTGGGTGTTATCTGTCTCAAAAGTAAGAAATACATTGATAAAACAGTAGTAAATTTGGCTGTGCAAACACATACTCACGAGAACACTCTGGTCATACTATAATCATGAAAGATAGGCAGAAGCATAAAACCTTTGGAATACCTCCTAGCATTCTAATATATTATAAGGTGAGAAATTAAATGAAATACATAACAATATATTCAGGTTTATTGTGTCACAATACTATAAATTACAAAACACTACCTAATACGGGTAACTAGAGTTATGCCCTCCACATTCTGCAGCACAGGAGTTCTTTAGACTCAGCCTGTACTTGTCTCTGGTCCCAGAATTAGCCTTCTGCCAGATTGTTCCTGAACAATCTATGTTGAACATGAAAAGCAGAAAAGAGACCAGGAAAGCACAGGAGAGAGGGATTTTTGCAAAACAATTAGGCGTGCTTCAGTACTTTTGTCTCTGGATAAGAACTGCATTATTTTTACTCAGCTAAATGCCACAGACCAGAAGGAAGATATTAATGTTATTTTTTTCACAGGCAGTTCAGATATACATAATTATTGTCCTAAAACAATGAAGAAAACCAGTAAATTTGTCTAGGCTTTGCCTCTGGTTTCATTTTCTCAGGATGAAGTGGGATATCATTACTGGTGCAGTTATCTCTCTGTTCTCTCCTATTATGCTGGATAACGGCTGAACTTGTTTATTCCATTCTTATTTTGAACATATAGGAATGTATCCCTGCTGGCATTGTCATTGTCATGCTGGAAAGAGACTGTGAAACAGAATTTATCCCTCAATGAAGCAAAAAACAAACAAACAAAAATAAATATGGGCCTTAACTTCACATATGCTAATCAAATTAAAGGTCTAGTCCAATAATACAGACTGGTATTGGAGGAATCTTCTTGGTCTTCAGAACTTACCTTGACCATGAACATAGTACTGGCTTTTTTTTTTTTGGGACCACTCCTTACAGGACATTATGTACTGAACCCAGGAAGTATTTAAACTCAATAGTGTTCATCTAACTGCACTGAGGCTGACACTGAAAATTCAAATCTCTCCGAATTTGTCTCAGTGCCTTCATTTCGATAACAGTAGAGTGAGAAAAGATTAAAATAAAAACAACGAAATAAACAGGCAAACATTTTTCCCAGAAATGTTTTGAAAACCACACCAGCTTGTTCCTTTAAGACTTGGGTAAATATCATAGTGCCATGCCTTGTTACTTGATTTTCATGGCTCTTGATACTAATGATTTTGTACGTGCCTTTATTTTTCTCCACAGTCAGTAATTGCACATTGACCTTACGTGCAAAAGACATGAATTGCAAGGTATTTTTCTGGCATGAAAATCACAGCTTTAGTGCCTTTTCCTCATTAGGTTGTGATTTCCTGGCAGCAGTTGGGAGAAATTGGCAGAAGTAAGAACAGGTCAAGTGCTTCAGAGTCTGCATGCTGGGGCTTGGCTGGGGAACCTAAGTAAGTCCTGACCTCTTGGATGGTGGAAGGGCTGCTGGCAATGGAACATGAGGTAGAATTAAGTGAAAGAAGACCTTACATCTCCTGCTGTCCTTGCTGAAGTGGGGGTCTCTCACAGTCCCCTTTAATCAGGATAGCAAAATCTCATAACCTGTTGAAGGAACTTTGTGGATATTTGTTTCCAACTCCTTTGCTTTGCAGTCCTCAAGGAAAGGGAAGCTGCTCTTTGCAGAAGTACAGGATAGCTGTTGCAACTAAGTCCTTCACAAAGGACTACACAGACTATCACATACACTCAGGGACTTAAGAATGGTCCTAATTTAATCAGTGCAGGTTTTCAAATATGCTTCTGCATTGGGTTCCCAATGGAGAGAAGCAAAAATGCTGCATAATGGCAGTGTGCATGGTCTCATTTTCTGTTATGCCTGGAAAATAAATAAATTATCTGGAGTGGCCTGGAAGCTGCTACTATCTTCAAGATCATGAAAAACAATTTTGAAACAAAATCACAGGTTTTGTGCTATTAGGCTGACCCTGCAGGACAATGCATTAGTTTGATGGCCTTCCATGCCTCTTTAATTTCCTTCTGCTCAGTATGCAGAGGAGACCTCTTTGATTAGGACCTCCATTCCCAAGGGAGAATTAAGGACTTTACTTGCAGATATAATATAACGGCATTGCATACTTTTGCTTTTAAAATTCATCCTTATGTAATGGTTTTGCCTATTTCAGAAAACCTTGGTGGTCTTGTAAGGCCAGAGATCACTCATAGCCCTTGCACTGCCCTGTCACATGCTTATGTCCATTATCAAAGATGTAATTTTCTGAATATTAACATAAAAGCCTGCCCAGCCAAATAATGGCTAGATATCTTCAGGAAATAGCACCAGGAATCATGAAGGAACACAGGTGCTGAAGGACCATTTCCTGTTCTGGTTTAAAGCCTATCAATTCTTGTGTACAATAAACGGAATAGTAATCTCTGTGGGATAACATACCAACTTGTCCTTCCATCAAAACTGGATTTACAGCAGTAATCTAATTTATTTCAGCAGCATTGGTCTAGATATTGCTTCCAGAGCAAAGTCTGGATGCAGAGTACGTGGGATAGGGCCTTTTGGAAAGGCCTTTTTTTTTTTTTTTTAAGTCTTTCACAGAAATCAACCTGAATTGCTTGTTTTGAGGCAGCTCCATGTTTACTACTGCATTACCAGATAAACTACCAGATAAAGCACACACAGCTCTGTGACAGTGTGAGGGTGTTTACTGGCAAGAATGTTAGAATGAAAAAAAATTAGAGGGAAAAAAAAGGGAGCATCTAATCACTGTAAGTGACCTTCAGATGATAGATAAAGTTAGGGGGAAAGATACATGCAAACAAAAACCACAGTGGAGTACAATGGGCTAAACTTATCCCAAGTATAACTCTGGCCAGCTGGCCAGTATCTTCTTGTCAAAATATGTTTAATGGCGAAAGAAAGAATGAAAAAAATTGAGTATAAAATCTGTTCTAGAACATAGCATATACTGATAAATCAGTATAACTTCTATAATGCCATTCTTAGAGATGAATTACTCATTGCTGCACCACCAGTATCAATCTATGATCCTTGCCATTTTTCTGACCCCTTTCATCACCCTTCTTTTTCCCCCACAGCGTTCTCTAAATAGCCAATGTGCTGTTTTCTTGTGATCACTGTAAACAGGGATTTTAGGCATTTTTTTACCTATATCACCATGGAAACAAGATCTGTGTATACATCTATGATTAGTCTTTCTCTAGAGTAAAAGCCTTCATTATCTATGCAAACTTACGGCTAATTGTTCTGCATGAGATATGGGTGCCTCATTCCTACCTACTACTTCGGAAATTCATTCCATGTAGTTGCACATAACAAGCTGTAAAGAAGGTTTTATGAAGCCAATAATGCAGATATAATGCTTGAGGAATTCCTTTTGGATTGGATATATTTATTTTTCCAAACATTTTGTTTGAGAGAAAACGAGATTGCTATCTGCTGTTTCCTTATTTTTTTGCAGGAAAGCAAAGGGTTGTTGACTTCCTCTCCCCTCCCTTCCTTCCTTCTTTCTGAAGGTACTGTACTCATCTGAAAAAAAAAAGAGAACGAAATGATTGTTCCTGTTCTCCTTCTTAAGTCATTTGAAACATTGTCCCTGCTAGTTTTCTAAGTTTACAGCAATCTCTGCACAGGGGGGAGGGAGACAGCGGGAGAGAGAGAGACAGATACTTCAAACATGAGAGCAGGTAGTGTTTAGGGCAAGACTCCTTCCAGCTTCAACAACTGGTAAGTTAAGTAAAATGCTTTTATGGTTAACTCTTTAGAAGTGCAATATATATATATATATATATGCTTTTGTATTAGGAAAAGGCGTTAATCAGATACACATTTAACTGATAAAATAATAATAACCATATGCATTAAAAACGGTCTATTTATGCTAGAGATACCTATAGTCTGGTTTTTAGATACTGGTGCTATTACCATATGGTTTAACCTATGCAGATAGGAAAGTATTTTCCAAGGAGGCTGATAATATTCATAACATAATCTGCTGTGAATTTTGCGTATGTAAGTCCTGCTACCAGAATCTCGTTACAGGCTTCACTAAGTTCATCCCAACTGTTTCAGCAAGATTCACTGGGCCATTGCTAAAATACAGAGAGGAGCTGTGTCATATGGGAATCGATGTATTTCATTTATCATCTGCCAGGACTGAAGTCCTCTCCAGCACACCAACCTGTGCTGTACTGGGAGAGGAATTACGGGGGCTGGTTTTTGTTCCCTTCAAGCTGCATTGTGTTTAGGATTACACATGTTTATCTCTCCTCATCTGTGTATATGATTAGTCTAGGAACAATGACATTTAAGAGGTGGTAAGATGGTTCCTGGATCTCACTTGGGAAAAAACAAAACAAAAGAAAAAGTTCATGTTGCGCCGTGCATAACAACACTGAGGCTGATCACCCGCATCAGTAATAGGATGGACTCAATTGTGTATCTCTTGTTTGCATTTTTGTGGCCATCAATAATGTTTTTCCTGTTGATCATAAATGCACCAGAGTGATCAGAATTGCCATGTGAAATGAGTGATTGAATGCAAGAGTATGTCTCAAATATTTCAAGAGAAAAATCCGCGCACACTTTTATAGAAGCAGAATGCAGAGGTGGGGCAAGAAGGACAGGTGTCCATTTCTCTGCAGAAGAAGAATTTGCTCATCCTATGATTAAGTATTTCTTCAAGCTGCTGCTCTGTGAAGTGCAGTGTCCTCTGCAGAATACACAGAGCCCAGGTTGAAAGGCTTCAAAAGGTGGGCAGGTGTTGCAGAGGGCTGGCAGGGAGCTCCAGCTGCCCCGCTCCAAATCCTGCCCCCGCCAGGGTACCTGGGCTGCACTTCCACCCTGGGACGGCCTCCTGCTCCCACCCCTCACTGAAACAACTAGTGGGAAAGACTTTCTGCCTCCCTCTCTCTGGTGTCTTTCTGCAGGTTTTTCCATAGGAAGGAATGATCTAGCACAAACTCAGCCCAGTTTCTGGGTAAGTTGTAGATTCCTTTTGCTTTGGGAGCAGACAAAAGGGGGTTCTGCCAAAGGAGATGGAAATAACTTTTTTCTTGAACTCCTTAGCTTAATGTTGCCACTCGTTTGGCACGAGTTAATAGTTTGTTTGGTTATACTTAACTCAAAAACAACTTGTTATCTGCTAATAATAAATCTGTGCCAGGTCTTGCCATGAAAACCATTTGCCACATCATCCCCTTGGGGTATCTGGGTTTATTTTTATGTGATTATGTACTGATGCAAATTAAAGACACGATTTTTGGATGGCTATTTTGACAGTTGCATGTCAAACACCTGGAATACCAGTTTTTATGTCGAGTGAGACATACAGGAGTCTTCCAAACCCACACAGAAAATTACATAAGCTTTGTGTTTGTAATGGAATTTTGTTCAGACTGCAGGGTGTTAGTCTCTGGGCTGCAGTCACTCGTAGGTTTTTGGTCTGGTTGCCATGAAGTTCAGTTTGCCATGTAGGTAAAAGCAAGCTGCAGCCTTTAGGTACAGATCTTATTTCTGAAGATGATAAGCATTTGGGTATTCTTGATTTAGATCATATATACAACAAATCCTTTCTCTGAGACATTGTGTGAAATACATATATATGAACAAAATTGTTTAAGTCATAGTAGGTGAACAACAACAGTACACACTGTTTCAAAACTCAGCCACCAATAACAAGCACAGAGAAAGAGCTTTTTAAATTTGACAGTATTTTTTAAAATTTTAATTAAGAGCTTAGTAATTTGACAATAAAATACAGACCTTGAATTTTGAATTTTATTATTTTCTTCTTATATTTTACCTATTAGGTTTACTTTCCTTAAAAAAAACACATTTTTTCAATCCTTTGGAGTTTATTTATTTTTATTCTGTATTATTTCTTGTCAGAACCACCGTAACATGATTTAGTACAGCAGGAGCTTGTAACAGAACCAATATCTTTCTTGAGGTATCAGGAAGATGATTTTTTGGCTGACATGTCATCCCTACATCACTGAGATATTTACAGCAAAGAAAGGTATAATCTGAGTCTGTATTGGGCACAGATTTGCTTCTAGTTTACAGCACAAATTAAATATTTTATTCACCCCAATGTTTGTGAGAGACTGGACTGTTAATGGTTAATGATTCGACTCTTAAAATAATAAAAATATTCATAGAAGAAGCCAAGAATAAAGAGACATTTTGTGTTTATTTTGTTTAAAATCTTACTGTTTTTACTGCTAATAGCCATACTTATGTATGTAACATAAATAAGTACATGGTCAGTCAGTGCATATATTTGCTCAGAGAATTATTTAAAGCCATTATTTCCATTTGATGTGTCCTCAATTATAACTAAAAAAAATATAGCAGAATGTTGCTTTTGTTTGGAAATAGAAAAATTAAGCTATACCAGTCATGACAGAGAGGTTACAGAAACAATTTGTAGCCCATGGAAATCCCACGTTAACAGGTCTGGTTCAAAAAGCATAGAAGCTAAGTGAAGTCTTTCTGTAAATATCAATTGCCTTTTTATATATGAGACCATCTTCTTTAATGGTGTAATCTATTGAGACTTTTTGGATACAGAAGAGCAGCACTGAGTTACATTCCTAGTAACATTTTGGCATGCCTAATGTACATTTTGGACCAGGAGCTAATTTGAAGCTTTGAATCTCAAGGAGTTGGTTTTTTTAAAACTGTTTTTCATTCTCACAAAGAGCCTTCTTTTAGTACCATCTGGGTGCAGAGCAGATAGTGGTGGTTTGAAAGGCATGATGTGCATCTCACAGATAAATGTAGTGTGAGCATTTTAAGGTGCTGTTCCTAGTACTGCCAGGGAGATATAAAGGATTTAGAACAAGACAAGCATGAGGGGATGAGTCATGGAAGCAACCCAAGAGAAGCCCCACACACTGAGACAGAAGACTATGGATCTCAGACACCACTAGGGTTGTTTTCAGTCTTTGAAATTGCAAAGATTCAGTGGTGCAGAAATATTTCTGAGTGGACTGCTCCACTCTTCTGGACATGTCAGCAGAATAGCACCATAAGAAACAAAAGCAGTAAAGGCTGCATAAGATAAAGGGGGTTTTCTGTGGCTGTGGTTAAAGGACAAAAATCAGTGGTGTGAAAGGCAACATCTTACTAACTATTTGATAAAAAATGATCCATAGTTTCTGAGCACCAATGCATGTTCTTCAGTACCAACCGATCCAATCAAACTGCTCCTTCAAACAAGCTGTGAGGCTGCTACAGATTGTCAAATTGCTCATTTGTTTGATGGACCAATTTTATAACCCAACAAATGTTTAAAAAAAACCCACGTATTAAAACCAGTTACTTTGCTCTTAAGTTCAGTAGTTTTCCATGATCTAGACTACAATCTCAGAAGATCACTGAAAAGAAAGGAATGTCATCTTGGAGAAGAAAGAATTATAGAGTGACAAATAATGCAAAGCCTTTGAAAAGAAAGAAACAAATCTGGGGTAAAAAAACCAAACAAACAACAACAAAAAAAAACCCAACCAAACAAAACAAAACAAAAAAAAACCCACAAAAATTTACTTGGGATTATTCTTCTTTTCGGAAAATTTGCTATCCTGAAATTGAGATTGCAGCTTTCCACTGCTGCGGCATTTTATAAATGATACTCAGATTTTTATCCAATGAAGAGCCCTACGTTAATCCTCGGCATTTATTCAAAACATCCGTTGAATTGCACACTGGTTGTGTATTTTTATTTATGTCTACCTGACAGGGACTAGTCCTTCTTGCTTGACTTATAAAATACTAATGATCCAGTGAAAAAATATTACTTAATGTTTGGTTTAGTTCCTTTCAAAATTTTTTTTTTACTTGCTTCTGTAAAACAAATGGTTTATGTATATTACTCTGCTTTTAATAAGTGAAACACAGCATTTTCTTTGTCAACCAACAATTCTTAATGCACTGTAAAAAACTGTAATGTCACTGGTAGTAATTAAGCTAAGTAATCATGAGGTAAAAGAAAATATTTTTTCACTCTGGAGGTTATGAGAAGAAATTATGTGAATAATTGCTCTTTTTTAAACTTTCATTTCTAACTTCCTGCTTTTTATGTTAGAAAAACCCCATTATTAATTATTTAAATGTAGGATGAAAACACCACCCCATTTGTAATTTGTCTTCCCTTCCTCCCTCTTCTACCATGAAAGCTAAAACACTAACACATTCTCCTTCACAGGAATTAATTTGATTTAAGCGAAAAATCTTAGGGTAAAAAGTGTGTTTCCTGAAAACCTAATTTTCTCTTGTCAATCTTCAAAAAACTAAACCTGGAAACACCCAACTTTTCATCAGCATATGCCCACTAGAAGCACTAGAATTCAGAGAAAACTGAAAAACATGAAGTTGAAGACTGGTTTAGCTACTAAAAGTGACAATGTAGAGTCTCCTACACTGATAACACCACTCTTTGCCAAGAGCTCCAGACAATTGATTTGAAATTGAAAGCCAGGCTGTGAGAAGGAGCATACATTTTTAACTGCCTTTCTTTGATGATGCTCTAGTAGAAGGGATGCTAATGCACAGCAAGTAGGCATCACCCACACAGTCTGTGTCTGGAGGCCTGATGAAGAACAGACATCAACTAATTTCCCTGCATGAAAGAATCTTGGTCCTCCCACGACAGAGGACTAGTTGTGGTGGATCTGGGGGAGAAGCATGTGTCTTTGCCCCTTCCTCTTCTGACACCAGCCCCTCTGATAAGCCACAAGTGTGTTGGCTGGGAAGGACAAGATGATTTCTAGTCTTTCTTTTAATCCGTTTGTTGCTATTCCTGGTTGTGAAAGAGCCACTTATGCTTCAGTCTTCCCATTTTAGGGTTGCAGTGTAACTGTTAAACCCCTTTTGCAGTGATGAAAGGCTTCCTGTTTCATGGTGGGCTCTGTGCTGGATCTGCCACTAAAGGCTTTGTAAATTGGAAAGAGTATGTGCTGTTACCAACATGCAGTACACTGGGTTTAAACCAAATTGAAAGGTATCCAGGATGGATGTGCTGGAATGTAGTGACTATGTCAGGTTTAGTTGTTTCTCTGAGCTGCTTTCTAAAGCATGCAGTGTTTCAGCTTGGTGTTTTCAGCTCCAGATAAAAATTATTTGAGAGCATTATTTGAAAGGGGGGCATCTGTCATACAATACTTCCAGTTAGCACAATATTTTTCTATTAGTCTGCTTTTTCTTAAAAGTATTTAGAGTACATGTGTAATGAAAACAATATCAGGAGGTGGAAAGGGAAGGAATCACCTGTTTTTAGAGCATCTGTCAGCTTCTAAGGAACAGCAGAATTTCTTTGAAGTATCTGGTAGGCACCAGCCCATGCTGGGTCAGTTCCTTAGTGCAGATTTCTAAGAAGCTGTGAAGATTATCCTGTATTTGTCCCAAACCATTGTCCTGTGCTAGGAATTACAGAAGACTGTAGAGGACCTCCTGGAAGAGAAGGTGACAACAATTTGTTCATAGGTTCAAGATAAACCTGTGATTATTAATTAAGCTCATCCATTTATAAATGAGCAGGAAAATATTTTTTCTATAGAACCATAGAGCAAGAAATCACACCAGTATGAATGCTATATCAAACAGTTTTCCTGAATAATGTTGCACTCACAATATTAAGACACCAAGATTTCTAGAATAATTTTGTGTCTGTAGGCAGCATTTTGTCAGGATGTCACAGAAGGAGTCACACATATCAGAGAAATGGTGCTCACCAACTCCTCTTTCCTCTGCCAGAAAAATGGAAATACCAGTCTTTGATTCCAAACACATTAACTGGTTTTTTCACATCCCACAGAAAGTGAACCTCACCTAAACTTCATCCACAGGTAAAGAATGCAGTTGAATGGCTATCACTGGATTCTGCAGGACAATGATCAGGACTCAGGGTTCACCCTAATAACTTGCTACAAGAACTTTGAGTAGTTTGTTTCCTGCTAAAAAACAATGAACAGTCTCCCACTGGAAGGCAATGAATCTGGTTAGGACAGTAAGTCATGACAGAATTCACTAGGTTATGTTCCCATTTTCAGACCAGAGCCTTCTAAAAGACAGCAATAATTCCTATGAGTTTTTCCAGGTTTTTTGCATGTGATACTTGTTTTTTCCAGGGAAAAGGTCCTGGGTAGAATGACTGGGGCTGGGGTTGTGGAGGCGTGGGCAGGGATTGGTAGAGACAGGTATATTAATATATAAGGTGATTTCTCACAAAACTTCATTTTATGATATTAGTTTGCCATTTTTAGTAGTCCTGTAGAGTCACAGTGGATTGATGGGGTTTTTTGGTTTCCTTTTCCCTGTGATGAAAATCTGCACTGAGTTAGTATCCAGAGCAAGACTTTGTCATCACTCATGGTGAAGGATCAGTACTAGAGTGGTTTGGGAAATGTTCAGAATTTCAGGCTTCAAACAATGTTGATTTTTTTCTCTCTCTCTCTTTCTCTCTCTCTCTNAATTGCTTATGTGATTCTAGTCTCTGTTTCCAGTATCTGCTGGCGATACTTGGCTTAGTCTGAGCTGTCTTTCCCACTCTAATATGCTAGCTTCTTGAATTTAGTAAAACTAGCATTTTAAATATGTTTCAGTTTAAAATAATTAACCTCAAGAATTTTCCCCCATATTGACCAGAGTAATTTGCTTTCTAATTCATGAAAATTGCAGAAGCAAGATAAAATTCATTTTGAATTTCAGATTTTCTGTAGTTTTGGCAACAAACTGGTGCTAATTTTTAAAACTTTCTACAAGTTAACGAAATCATTAAGAGCAATATGCAGGGTGTGTTTTTGGGATCAGAGAGGGAAAGTATTTTTTTTTGTGCAGTCAAGGACAATATTCAAGTTTGGCATCACAAGTGAAGGGCAAAGACAGAGAGGAAGGTATCTTAAATTACTTTTTGGAGGTACTTCATATAATCAGACAAAAATTCCATTCTGTGCTGAAACTGAAGTAGTGAACACATTTCTCTTCAAACTAAATAAAATGATTTTTTAAAAAAGGAACCCTCTTTGAAAGAAATTGTGAGATGTATGTGCAAGCAATAATTTTTTCTGGACAACAAATACATATTCAGCGCAGTTTCAAAGCTTTAACAGAGCTTTTATGCTCTGGCAGTTTGGAAAGCAGACCTCCCTAATCACTCTGCAGATATATCAAAAGAAGTTCCTTCCAATGCCTCAGCAATTTGCCTTAAGAACCTTTTTAAATGCTTATTGATATGATTCCTTTTTTTTTTTTTTTTTTTTTTGTTGGGTTTCAAGAGAATAAACACAGTGGTGTCCTGAGAACAGCACTGATATGTCTAATTCCTTTACTGTGTTTTCTGTTGTACTTAGGTTCAGAGGGAAATATCTAAGTCATTACTAAGCCAGCTTAATTACAAATGAGTAACAGGGGTTAATAAGGATTAATCAGTCTTTGCAGCCAAGCAGCTTTTCCAGCAAGAAATCTGCTCAGTCTTCAGCTGAAATAAAATTTATTCATCTTTCCTAAACGAATAGAAAAGCATTATCTGGTAATTACTTTTAATAAATGGATGCCAAGAGAAGTGTTTGGTAGCAGATATGATTTTATAAATACACACATACACACACATAAATATATACTCACTTCTGTCACTTTGTGGGTGAAATCCTCTTCTTTCAGTTCTTGTGGGATATAACATGTCCTACTGAAACACATAGTACCCACTGCTTTAACAACCTTCAGTTTCACTATGAGTGTTGAATTGTGTGAAACAAGGAATTGAGCACAAAAGAAACACAAAGAGCAATGGTCCTGCTGAGGACTAACAATACTCTTCCATGTTTAAAGAAACCTGGCCTTTCATTAAAGCTTAATGTGTTTTGGAAACTTTTTACGAAATCTCTTCCACACAATCCTCTTTGCCCTTGGCCCTTTCCCAATCACGTGTGTACATTTTACCTGGTCCTTTCTTTTTTGAGGTTCATGGCATGCCCATAAGGTGCCATCAACTGCAGCTGGCTGGCTTGAAGAACCAAGCAGAACAAGCTGAAGGTGGCCCTGAGCTACCCTTTAGGACAACAAAGAGATGGGAGGAGAGCAGACCATCTCTCTGGCCTCCACATAGGTGATTAGGACACTGGGATTACAGTAGGAAGAAAAGCTCAGTGCATTTCCTTTTTAAAGGTCATGAATGCCAGTGAAAGGTTTGCTTTCAAAACAACAGCTCAAGTAGGACAGCACAAGGGTTATGGAAGGGCATGCTTTTTTGATCATTCTAATTTTGGATGTTCTTCAGAGCTCTGTTACTTTTCTTAAAATAACAGCTCAAACCTTCTCTCTTATGTTTATAATGTTTAATGATTGTGCATTGTAGGTGGAAAGAGTATGCCTAAAGTGTTCTCTAAGGACTCTACACTCAATCAAACATCCTATTGTACTACAAAATCATTCCTAATATTTATATTATTCATTTGTTCTTCTATTCACCCTGTCTCTTTTTATATCTGTTTCCTAAAGTTTCATGGATGTTATTTGATAATTTTCCAAAGGAAAAAACTATTAAACACATAGGATTCCTACAGTACACTGCCAAAAATGTATTATTTTGGCAGTGGCAGATATGGGATAGACAGGAAACAGGGATGGAGTGATAGGACTTTTATAAACAGGGATTAAAGTGACTCCACATATTTTATAAAGGCTGGGACACATCCTTGGTTCCAGCCTATGACATGAGATCACCTTACCCACTTAAGAAAAGGAAGAAATTTTTCTAATTGTCATCACCTCACAGCAGTCTAGTCCCAAATCTTGTTCTCAGCTACACCCCAGATATTCCATAATTATTTCAGTACAACACAGATGATGTCAGAGTGAGAATTTAGTTGACTGCTTAGGGTGAGAGTTGTTTAATTGAGTAATTAATTGAGCCGGCCAATCCATCATTAATTCCAATGCCTAGAGAGGGCAGGATCAAATTGCATTTCCACCCTGTCTGCTGGCACCAGTTACACTTTGCACATTTCAAACTCTTCTACATGTGCTGCAAATGTCATCATTATGGCCAACCTGATCTTGTCAGCCCTGAGCTTTTTGCCGGGTCTGAAAACTCAGGATACTTGTGCCCAAATGTTCTCGGGAACCAAGCCCTGTAAGAATACTTACATGTATACTGAATATACACTGACAACATCGAATGTGCGGGAAAATACAACAGCCACAAGATGGGAGACTGATTAATTTCCCTCCCACAGAGTCTGGATCACATCTCTAACCTCTTAGGGGAGTGCCCTAGCTAAAGCCTATGCTGGTGACTTCGGGCTCCTTTTGCTGGACATTCAGATTAATAAAAGTGCAAGTGCCAAGGGGCAGGGAGCAGAGGGAAGTCAGATGTGATTGTTAGGGGCTGCAGACTCCAACCCTCTGGAGTCTGGACTCCTCCCAGGTGTAACTTCAGGTTACAATCTGTTTGCAGGAAGTTTTTTAAGATGCCTGAAGATCAGGCTGGAAAGCTGACATATTATGCCTTCCTGTTTCTTGTATTCTTCACAAGACCAGTTTCTTGGGTCAGCTACACTGCTAGCCTGGGCTGACAAGCCTGGTTTTACATGATCCTGTGCCTCACCAGAGGCTCTGTTTCCTCTGAGCTACACTTGGCAGGTTTTTGCGGAGGAACAGTGAAAGGCAAGAGGCTGGGCCAGAGCCCACCCTGCTGTGGGCAGGGATGGGGTGGGGCTACACTGTGGACCCAGAGGTCTGCCAGCAAACAGCTGTTCTCTCTCCCTTGCACTCCAAAGCACCTTTGAATTCCATGTTACTACCAGCAAGTTAGGGAGATGCAGATGGTCAGCTGAGGACAGGTCCCCTTACACACTTTCAGACCATGTAGTTTGATGTGCCTTGCAGGCTCCCATCATGTGCAGCTGTGGCTTGGGGTGACTGTGTAAACAGCTAAAGCTTCAGAGTCTGTTGACTTAACATTAATTTCATCATGCAGGTTGTCTCTGTGTTGCTGATCATTTTAGCAAACAGAATAGAGAAGTAGAGAGGGAATGAACAACAGATGGAACACAGAAGTGAAGAGGGAAGAACATGTAAGAGAAGAACTGAGAAAACTCATAAAGAGGAAGAAAAAAGGAAAACAAAAGAGAGAAAGGAGGATAAGAAAAAGAAAAATAAAGAACCAAAACAGCAACCTAAACTATACCCAAAAACTGCTTTGTTTATAACCTGAAATGACTAGAGAGGTCCACAGGGCTAAGTACTGCTAGAGGCATTGCCAGTAAGCCCCTGGGGTAGATCTGTGGGTAACCCAGACATGCTGCTCTGTCACCCTCACCCACTCCCTTGATAGGACAGAGGAGAGAATGATAGCAAAGGTATAAAGAATAAAGACAGAGCACACATAAAAACAACAAGGACAGCAAACCATTTTGCTAAACTGACACCTAAGCCCTCACACTAGAGAGAAGAAATATATCTGCAGCTACCTCACTACAGTATCTGTCAACTTATTTTTTGTTTAAATCTAATCAATGCAAACATGGAAAAGGAAATTATGCCACAAGCACTATAAACTCATCTGATGCCACAAACAGTACCCCAGCTTTGGCAGACTGCATGGTGGGACTGCCCCAGGCTTTCAGCAGAGGAATTCTGAAAATCTAGTTTAATACTTTCAGTGACTGTCAAATTAAAAATGATCTGTAAGTTATGGAAAAGTGAATGTGTATCATTTTGATACTATTTTAAGTCATTTTCTCTATTATAATGAACACCAAAGTAACTGTACTCCTGTGAAAGTGCTCATAGTGTCTTGCTCTCTAAAAATGAATACAAACAGTGAAACAAATGAATACAAGTGAATACAAATGAACACAAATCCAAGATGATTTCAAAGACTATAGTCAGTGCAGGCAAATGGGTATGTTAAACTTCTGAATTTCTCAGCTAATGTAGAAAAAAAATTATGCAACTTAAAATGTTAAAATTTGGGAGAAACAAAGACCTTGCACGGAGACTGTTTCTACTGCACAGTTTTCTGTGAGAAGACCCATTTCCTTGGATAGGTGACACCTCCCAGACCATATTAATGCAGCTATGCTGGATAGGAAGCTCTTAGACCAGAAGGAATATCTAAAATGACTGAACTTCAAACATGAAGCTAGGATGATATGAAAATAGCAAATGAAGGGAAAAAATAATTTAGTAGATAAGATATCCGTGAAAGTTCATTACTTGTTGTATCTGTTTACTGTGTCATGTCAAGCTGTCAGATTTTTAATCAACTAACTTCCTTTGATTTTCATTAAGCTTGTCTGCAAGGGCTGCCACCTGCAGACATATGTTCTGAAGATATAATTTTTTTTTTATTTGGTTGAAGAATAGATGGGTTCCTATCTCATTGGGCAACAAAACCCATAACAAGTAATAAGACAATCTATGAGAAGTACTTTCAGATGCCATTGGAAGTCTTTCCACAGGCCTTAGTGAGGTCTGATAAGTCTATGAAGAATTACAACGGTTATAACTTTTCTTTTACCAAGCATTCTCTGAGAAAAAAATCCCCCACATTTGTTGATGGAAAGAAGAAGTTTTATCCTGAAGCCTACTACCAGCAGATGAAGGTAATTTCCCAGGGAGAAGTGAAAAGACAGTGATCTTCTTGGTACTATCATACTGATGTAGGAAGAAAAAACCTGGTCTGGTCCACTTCTCACTTTCAGTCATTCCAGATCATGTTCATGAACAATTGTTTACTTATTTCCAATTCCAGTTCTATTAGTGGTAGTAATCCAAAAAGGGAAGAGGAATATTTACAGCAATGTCTTTGTCTTGATAGTGCTCTCCATTTAAGCAGACATATCCCTTGTAAAAGGCATGGGGCAAGAAACTTTATCTCTTCAGACAATGAAGTTAATGGTTAAATCATGGACTTCATTTGACACTGGGTCTACATGCATGTGAGATTGAGAAAACAAGTGTTTGTAGAAGTGGTATTGAAAAGGATTTGACTAAACTCAATGACTATTATTCCCAGCTCAGGTTTGTTTTTCTAAAAACTTCCACTCTATTTGTGTCACCTCATCAACATCTGCACTCATTGATTTTGGATAATTTCTGTAAATCCATATTTATTTTTACAAAGTAGTACAAATTTCACAAGGTAGCTCAAATTTTTGTCTTCTCCCAGCTCCATGCTATGGCAGAAGTAGTGCTCTTTTCATTTAAAACATAAATAATCTCTTAGGTTAGCTTCAAATACTGTAGCATAGAAACTTGAAGGCTGATTTGGGTGTGTTAATATATACTTCATTTTTATATAATATGCACACAGTTTATATGCTCAGATTGAATTTATTAGCATACACTCTATATATGTTAATGGGGTCCATTTTTCAAAATGTTCTGCTTGAAATGTGAATATTTATGCCTGCATAACATGGACGGAGAGTACACCTTGCACCGGCTGCTCTAAAGAACAGGATAGTAGGTTTGATACTGATTTTAGAGAAATTCTGATGTGGGTTTGGACATGTTTTATTACCTTCTGTCTAGAAGGATCTATGCTTTCATTGAAGGAAGATAGCAGGGAAAATTTTAAGGAGGGATCAGATGTGTACTACCCAAAAATACTTGGTTACCAGTAATGGACATTTTCATCTTAGTACAGGTGTTCTTGGCATGTTCAAAGTCTGACAAATAAGTTAACACATTCTAGATTCAGTAGGGAGCACTTCACTGCTGAAATGAAATTAATTCAGTATAATAAAATCCCTCAGTCAGATCCTCAGCCAGATGCAAGTTTTGCATAAATAGCAAATGAGAGAAAACTGTAAATAATTTGCTGCTTAGTTCAACAGCTGTATAACTGAATACATTTAAAACCAAAACATATTTGGAAGAGCAGACTGAGAGCTCATTAAACCTATTAAAATAATGATAATTATCACCATAATAATGGTTGACAAGAATCAGTGATTGAAAAATACCCAGCTGGTTGTTCAATAAAGCTGAAGCTCACCAACTGCTCAACTTTAGCTGAAGAAACATAATAGTGTTGAATTTGTCAGTAATCCTTCCCACACCCAAAAGAAACAGCTGTTAGTTTTAATTCTTTGCTTGTAAATGGCCATATTTCAGGCCTCCAAAGGAGAGCAGAATTGCACTCTTACAGGGCATGGTTTCTACAGTCCTACGTGTTCAATTAAACATGGAATTTCTCTTCCAGAGAACAGATGCTGTTCAGCCAATTTGGCCCCCTTTAGGCTTCCTCCACTTCTGTCTGTTTCATCTTCTTCTAAAAGAGCAAACATAAGAGCAAACCTCCTAATAAAGTAACCCATTTACCTTTGTCATATCTCTTTCACTCATCTTAGCCTTATTTCTGGCTTAATGATTGTGTGGCCCAGGAGAAAAATCACAACAGATGTAGTCAGTGTTTAAATTTGAGAAATTTTATAACTTCACATTTAAATTGCTGGACATATTATTAGTCTATAGACAGAAAGTACTTTCATCCAGGAAGCAGAATCTTGATTCTACTGAATTCTTAAGAAAATCTGCTGTTGACTCCAGTACTGGGTATCAACTGGAGACTGTAACAACATATTTGCTTGTAGAGTGAATAGCATCATTTGCATACTTTCTTTAGTCTTTTTCTTAGAAATGAGTGGACATGAGAAAGTACATGGTGATTTATATTCTGCAGTAAGCTCTCTTCCTCTTTCATGGAAGTTAACAAGATTATTAGCTTAGATATTCTATTTCAGAAATTCCTCAACAACTATCTCAACTCACTGTAACATTTCTTTCTTGTTTTGAAGAGTTAAGTTGTGGTTCTATTCTTCAAAATATTGTATTTCAATTTGCATAAAGAAATAAAATCTGAGGATGCTTGTCTCTTCTACAGAAACTGACCTTAGTTCTGGAGTGCTCAGTTTAGTGGGGGGGTCTTATGTTTAAGGACCAATACAACATGGAAATCTCTGTCTCAGTGAGTTTCCAGACCAAGTTTTCAAAACCTAGTAGCTTATAGATTACTGATAAAAGCTAGAATTTTCAACGACCACCCAATGTTTAGAATCACACTACTATGTTAAATAATAATATCGGCAGAAAGAAAGAAGTTTTGAAGTCCTTATAGGAAACACAAAAGATCCCCAGGTGATATTTTAATATAAAATTATTTGAATAAGAATAAATATTAAAATAATGCCAAAAATTTAAATTCAAACTATGTCCCTGACTTATTTTTTGTTGAGTATAAAAATGACAGCTGCTACTCCAGAGCCTGGTAGAAAAAGAATACCTGGACCTGTACTAAAAAATTTAAAAGTTCTCTGCTAAAGTTATTTAAAGAACAAGGAACTGTTCCCTAAGTATATTTTGCATTGAGGTCAAACCTGTTGTCTCTTTTATGGTTTCCTCAGAACTCATGTTTTTGTGGAATTAATTTCTGGACATAGTTGATATCATGCCTCCATTCAAATTAACAAGGCTTTGCCACCAGAATGAAAGAAGAACTAATTAATGTACATATCATAGCAATTTCAGGGGGAGAAAAACCAACAAGGTGATCCATATTTAGACTTCCCCCTTCCTTTAAGTCCATTTGTGTTGGATTATACAGCATGCCTCTGATTGTGCTGGTTGCTGACTATAAACACTTTCCCTTGTAGGACTGGTCCTGTGATGGCAGTAGCTGTGGCCAGTGGAATAAGCCCATATGCTCAGTGAAAGCAGTCACAGGTTAGTAGTGCAAGGAAAATGTTTCTTTCTAGTATTTTCAAGGAGTTCTACAGCTCTGTGTTCCGGAAAGAGTGAAACTTTGCACAAAACAGTGTGTGGAAGAAGGGAGTAACAAGCAGCCAAGAAACAAGTGAACAGTTAGAAACAACTTACTGTCATTTCTGGGTACTTTTGGCAGCATTTCAATAATCCAACAAAAGCTGTAAATAATATAGCTGGGTCCTCAATTGCTGTGGGCTTTCTAAAGAATTTTATACCCTTATTGCTGGGAAAAAATGAGATACAAAGTTGAAAGATATTTGAGGCACATACTTTATAGGGAAGATTTTGATCTATAGGCATTTTGTTCAAATTGTGTGAGTTTACTTTGCTAAAAAGGATTTTTAATAGCTTTTTTTTTTTTCTTTTGGAAAGAAGTTGAGAATTTTTCAATATTCAGGGGATTCTTTTCCTCTTCCCCCTCTTTAAGCTAAACCTTTTTACCCAAAGAGTTTTAAAGACCTAACTGTTCCTTATTTTGACCATGGAGCTAGAGTGACAAGGAGGCACTTGGATGAATAGCCAGTAAAAATTCTCTCTGATGGAACATGCACACACATATTACATATATATGTATGCATGCACAAAGAGATAGTGTGCAGTTTTGGGTACCACATTATATGAAGGATACAAATGAAGATGGTGAAGGGCCTTGAGGGGAAGCCCTGTGAGGAGCAGCTGAGGTGATTTGTCCTGTTCAGCCTGGAGAAGAAGAGACTGAAGGGAGACCTCGTTGCAGTCCACAACTTCCTTGTGAGGGGAAGAGGCAGGGAAGGTACAAATCCCTGCACTGTGGTGGCCAGTGACAGGAATTGAGGAAACTGCCTGATACAGTCAGGGGATGTTGGGTTTGAATATCAAGAAAAGGTGTTTCACTCAGATGGTGGTTGGGCACTGGAAGAGGCTGCCAAGGGAAGTAGTCACAATACCAAGTCTGACAGAGTTCAAGAAGCATTTGGACAACAGTCTCAGATACAGGGAGTAATGCTTGAGGGTGTCCTGTGCAGGGCCAGGAGTTGGACTTAGATGATCCTTGTGTGTCCCTCCCAAATCGGGATATTCCATGATTACTTGAACTGATATTGTGTATATATGTGTGCACTATTTCCAGTCAGTGTACTAGTGATTGAAAGTAATACCATGGTATAATTATGAGGTACTTGTCCAAGTTGCAAGCAATTATTTTATCTTTTTCTTCTATCCAGTGTGGTTTTTGCATCATAAGTTTAGATATCCTTCAATTTTTCCTTCAGCTAGTCCTCCTTCTTTGTGAGTTGTTTGATCCTTTTGTCTGAACTTTCCATCTTAGAGTTTTGTCACTGAGCCTTTGGCTTCACACTTTTATGTCAAAGATAATTACTCAGTCTACGCTAATCGAAGGAAACAATCTGTTTGCAGAAAGTTAAGATGCCTTCTCTTGCCTATGGCCTAACTAGGTCACAGAGATGTGCTTTCATCTATCTTTAGAAGAAGGCTTATCCAGCATGGAGCTTCCTGAAATAGAAATAGGAGTGTATTTAGTGCTCCACTCACCTTCATGCTCTCCACCCAGCATTTCCAAGAATGATGGTATAAATAGAACCAACATGTCACAGATGATAGAGGGAAAATGTGTCTAGTTTTCCAACCTAACCTTTGCCTGGTTGGCTGGATACATGCACACAAACAGACACATTCATGTAAGTGCATCCCCCAGGAGGGCCACAAGAATGCAGCAAACTTATCAGAGAGAAAACTCTGAGAGGCCAAAGCCCAACTGGAACTTAATCCAGCTACTGCTGCAAAAAAATAACCCAGAAAGTTTCATTTGTGTATATATTCACATCAAAAAGTGGGCCAAGGAGAATCCTCATTCTTTGTTGGATGTGGGGTGAAACTTTGCGTTGAATGGTGAAGAAAAGGCTGAGGTACTTTGTGCCTTTTTTGGTCCAGTCTTGCATAGTCAGACCAGCTGTTCTCAGGGTGCTCAGGCCTCTGAGCTGGAAGACAGAGGCAGGAAACCAAATAAGAAGACAGAGGCAGGAAGCCTCCATAAATCCGAGGGGGAATAGTCAGCAACCTGCTACAACACTTAGACCTGCACAAGTCTGTGTGACTGGTGGGATCCACCCAAGGGTACCAGGGCAGCTGGTGAAAGAGCTCACTGAGCTACTTCCCATTATTTACCAGCACTCCTGGATGTCCCAGATGACTGGAGGTTGGCAAATATGACCCCCACCTACAAGAAGGGTTGGAAGGAGGGTTGTGGAGCAGCTCATCCTGAGTGCCATCACACAGCACACAGAGAACAGCTCAGCAGGGAATCAGCCTCAGCCAGTCTGGGTTCATGGAAGGCAGGTCCTACTCCCACAACAAGAACTGCTTCTATGACTCGCTTAGTGAAAGAGAGAAAAGCAGTGTATTCTGCCTTCCTGGACTTCAGCAAAGCTTCTTACACCATTTCCCACAGCGCTCTCCTGGAGATACAGACAGCTCATGGCTTCATGTGTGCACTGTTTCCCACGTCAAAAAATGTCAGGATGCCCTGGCCCGGAGGGTGGTGGTGAATGGAGTTACATCCAACTGGCAGACAGTCACCAGTGGGGCTCCTCAGGGGTCAGAACCGGGCCCAGCCCTGTTTAATATCTTGAGTAATCATCTGGATGAGGGGATGGAGACCCCCTTCAGTCACTTTGCAGGTGACACCAGGCTGGGTGGGAGTGCTGATGTGCTGGAGGGCAGGAGGGCTCTGCAGAGGGATCTGCACAGGCTGGATCATGGGCTGAGGCCAATGGTGGGAGGTCCAACAAGGCCCAGGGCTGGGCCCTGCCCTTGGCTCACAACAGCCCCAGGCAGGGCCACAGGCTGGGGCAGAGGGGCTGGAAAGCTGCCCACAGGAAAAGGGCCTGGGGGTGCTGGTGACAGTGACTGAACAGGAGCCAGCAGTGCCCAGGGGGCCAAGAAGGCCAAAGGCATCCTGGGCTGTACCAGCAATGGTGTGGCCAGCAGGAGCAGGGCAGGGATTGTCCCCCTGTGCTGGGCACTGGTGAGGCCACACCTCAAATCCTGTGTTCAGTTCTGGGCCCCTCACTCCAAAAAAGACATTGAGGTGCTGGAGGGAGACCAGACAAGGGCAACAGAGCTGGGGAAGGGTCTGGTGCACAAGACTTGTACTGTCTGAGGGAGCTGGGGTTGTTTAGCCTGGAGAAAAGGAGCTTCAGGGTAACACTATCACTCTCTACAACTGCCTGAAAGGAGGTTGTAACCAGGTGGGTATTTGCCTCTTCTCCCAGGTAACAAGTGACAGGACAAGAGGAAATGGCCTCAAGTTGTTCCAGGGAAAAAACCTCTTCACAGAAAAGGTGGTCAAGAATTGAACCAGGCTGCCCACAGAAGTGATTGAGTCACCATCCTTGGAGGTATTTAAAAGACATGTTGAAGTGGTACTCAGGGACATGTTTTTGTGGTGGTTTTGGCAGTTTATGGTTGGACTTGATGATCTTAAAGGTCTTTTCTAATCAAAGTTTTCTGATTCTGTGACTCTAGAAGGACAAGGGAAAAGGTAAAAGCCTTATTTAAGATGAACTAAAATCTATAACCAGTGTTTTAGATAAACCGCACATCCAAATGAAGTTCCCTGTATGATCAGTGGAACATAAAATTTTGCCAGAAGAAAATTATTAGTCTGCCTCATCACATTGTATCATCAGATATGCTCAGAGCATTTTTAGGTGTCAGTTGCTCTGGAGTTCCAGGGGTTTCGTTGACATCAGTTCTATATTTAGTTTTATAGTGGTGGTTTTGCCCACCTGTTCAGAAACAAACAAACAAACAAACAAAAAATCTCAGATAAAGCCTATTAAACTGAATGTAATTTGGAGAGTTGTCAAATGTCTTTCCTCCCCCAGATCTGCCAGGCAAATATCTCTGTGATTAAAACAAAGAAAATAAATTAATCTCCGCCTTCTTATTACAATACAAAGTGCGAGCAGCCAGGAAACATGGCGCAAAACCTGATGGTACACAGTGTCCTCAGATCACTTGGCCATTGTTTTCTCTCACAGCAGCACATGTTAATGATACAAAGAAGTTTAACATTTTTTGGCTTTGGCTTTTCATGTCACAACCATAATAAATGTGCATATTATTGTTTGTATTGCCATATCCTTTAGATGCACCGCCAATTTCTAGAGCCTGCTCATGCACAGCCAAGGACAGAATTTTGCCCACAAACAGACTGACTGAATTAAATTAGGCAGAAACATTGCCATACTGATTCATCTGTGAAGTAGTGTGTCACAGTACAGAATGTTTATGTTGTAAAAGAAAATGTTGTGTGGGTCAAATCTGCTGCAGGAAGACCAAAGCTTTTTTGCTTTTCACTTACAAAGTTAATTCTGCTTCAAAAGGCCTTTGTCTCGTATGGACCTAAGAAATCCTTAGTTGTATGTACTAAAAAAAAACAAAAACAACAACCTTCAAAACAATAAAACGGTCAATAGAATGTTAAATCCAGAAGAACAGGAAGAAATAAGCAGATTTAGGGTTTCTTTTGCTTATTTTAAGGAATTCGGGCCACAGAGAAGAAAATTGAATACAATGAAGAACGAAGAAACAAGTTTTAGTGTGGACAATACCCAAGCCTCTCCCTTCTCCCGCTGCCTGCACCCGCTCAACCCCGCTACAAAGCCACACAGAACAACTCAATTTGATGAAGAATTCAGAACACACCTCTCACATTTCCGCTATGGTCCTCCTCCTCTTGAAAACATGGAAACGTTACAGGGGTCCTTGGAAGGAGGGTCTCGTAAACGCAAGAGCATGCCAACAAAAGTGCCTCCTCCCATCACCCTTGAGGATTCCTCATCATCACCAGACAGACCTGAAGATCACAGTGACATAGGCTCTCCCAGTCTCCCCTTGGTGTTCCAACAGCCAGCTCAGCCCAAGTACAGTTCCCAGATGATTGACCTCTGCAACTTTGGTTTTCAATTCTACAGAACTCTGGAGCATTTTGGAGCCAAGCCCATTAAGCAAGAACCAGCGAAGCCTAACATGGCATGGCCCAGTAGCCCAGCATTCATGCAGGCTCCTTACCCTTACTATCCTAAAGTCCATCCTGGCTTAATGTTTCCTTTCATTGTACCACCAAACCTTCATTTCAGGAACCCTTTTCAAATGAAAAGACCTCCAGAACCCCCCTTCAGGAGGGCTGAAGTAAGAGAAAGTGGTGAAAACAAACAGAAAGTGGAAAGGGTAGATGTCAACCTCCAGATAGACGACAGCTACTACGTTGATGTGGGGGGTGAGCAGAAACGCTGGCAGTGTCCCATGTGTGAGAAGTCCTACACATCCAAGTACAATTTGGTCACCCACATCTTGGGTCACAGTGGCATTAAGCCACATGCTTGCACCCGGTGTGGCAAGCTTTTCAAGCAGCTGAGCCACTTGCACACGCACATGCTGACACACCAGGGCACTCGGCCACACAAGTGCCAGGTGTGCCACAAGGCCTTCACTCAGACCAGTCACCTTAAGAGGCACATGATGCAGCACAGTGACATCAAACCTTACAACTGCAGGATCTGTGGCAGGGGTTTTGCCTACCCCAGTGAGCTGAAAGCACATGAGTCTAAGCACGAGAGTGGACGGGAAAACATTTGTGTGGAGTGTGGTCTGGACTTTCCAACTCTGGCCCAGCTGAAGAGACACCTGACCACCCACCGTGGCCCTATACAGTACAACTGCACCGAGTGTGATAAGACCTTCCAGTACCCGAGCCAGCTGCAAAACCACATGATGAAGCACAAAGACATCCGCCCCTACATCTGCACTGAGTGTGGCATGGAGTTTGTGCAGCCCCACCACCTGAAGCAACACTCCCTGACCCACAAGGTAAGCCAGCTCTCACCTTGCATCTGAAGTTAGCACAGTGATTATCCAGGCTACTAAAAGATAAATATAGGTACCTCCTCAAAAATGTGCCTCTTGCCAGCTGCAGAGGCTTATACAGAAACCCCAGCATTGGTGGCAGTTGAATCAGCCAGATGTCTTTTTCAGCCTTAAGAAAGTACACGCAAACCCAACTTTGCTATAAGCAGGAATTCAATTAAACCCCCATATCACTTCTCCAAACTGGATTCACATCTCTCTGTTTCTTGGGGTTTTTTTCAGAATGGCCTTCTGTAAAATTTCGCAGAGGTGTGTAACCACCCCCCAATCCCAAGACTTTAAAAGATTTTTTTACTGAAAGCTAGTTCTGATACTTTGTTCTCTTAATTAGGAAGTACATGGGTTTGCAGTGGACTGTAGCAAAAAAAAAACAAGCCAAAAAAAACCCCACCACAACCAAAAAAAAAACCCCAAAAAAATAAAAACCAAAAAAAAGTATGTTATTACTCATCAGATTTTGAAGAATCATTATAATGAGACATTTTAAACAACAAAATAACCCTAAGAAAAATTCCCCTTTGTGCATATGTTATCCAGAACACCGGTTAATAGAAATGAACAAGCAAGATCATAATCACAGCCAATTCATATCAAGTGTCAGTCTTGCCACTGCTGACAGTGGTGACAGCAGGGTCAGCTCAGGGTAGGAGAAAGCTTTGGAACATTTCCGAAAGGATTGCTTTCAAAAATAGGAACAATGTAATTGTTCTATTCAAGAAGTTCTGAAATTCACTAGTCACTTTTGCAAAAATAATAAAGCAACTCCAAACCTTTCACTTTAAAAAAAGTTTGCTTCCAGATTTGCATATTTTTCCCTTAACATCTGAATTTTGGCTTTTACCTTAAAAACACTAAAAATACAGAAAACAACAGCACTTGAGTCTTATAGTCACATATTCTTTGAAAACCAGACAACCGCTACTTCCACATTTGCTTTTTCTTTTCTGCTTCATGCTTATAATTTCTGTTCTTTCTGGGGATTCCCTGGTCTTCGTATTTACCATGCAAGATACCACTAATTGAAGACTTAGTAGGGTTTTGCTTTTTTTTTTTTTGTCGCAGGGAATGAAATGCCCCTGAGCCCTTAGAGAGCTTCTGCTTCTTTGTCCACAGCCGCAGGTGGATTCAGCTGTGAATATAATTTACAGTACTTAGCAAGTAAAAGCAGCCTAGTATCAGATGAGCAGACACTTGAAACTGCTGGTGATGTTCGGTTTTAGCTTTGTAATTAACTGTGAAAACCACTGACAGTCATTTCACATCTTTTTCAAAGAAGGCCTGTGGACGGAGTAATTGCTCTCAGCCCCTCACTAGTAAATCCTTATTACCTTCAGCAAGTTAAAATCTTAAGCTGTTTAGTAGCAAATTCTTTGATTTTCATAGTGTCTAAATCACTGTTTGAGAAGCTGACAGAACACACGGCTGGTCAGGAATATTGAATTATGCAGTAGTAAATTGAGTGGAGAGCATAAAAAGTGATAGAAACGTTCTGTAAACCTCATATAAAATGAAATCATTCCACTACAGTTACTGAAAAATCCCACTGAGAATAAACATGTTTTTCTCTCTGCAATAAATGCAAGATGTATAATCTTATTTGGTGATACTGCTTGACTACTCTCAGTTACTTTGATTATTTTCCATAACTTTCTTCAAAATAGGGCTGTGCCTTTTTCATAATCCTGTCACATTCAATTATTAAAGGCAAGCACTACTTCAGTCTTTTATTCTAGGTCGGTAATTGTATATGTTTGATCAATACTTTACTTAAGCAGAAGAGCAGGAGAGGGAAGCTCTGACACTGATTATGTCTGATTGATTTGTAAACAGACTTCATTATTTCATTGAGCTTACATTTTGTTTTACTTCTCTGCTTCCCAGAAGCTTGTAAGAATTTGTCAGGAGAAAATACATAGGGACCTTGAAAAATGTTAAAAGTGAAATAATTTATTATCGACTTTGCTAACGCAGAATGAATAATTCATAATTTGCTGTACTGATGATTAAATTACCTAGAAAATTTTCCACCCACAGAATTTTTTCTTTTCTTTCAGGGTGTGAAAGAGCACAAATGTGGAATCTGCGGCCGGGAGTTTACCCTGCTGGCCAACATGAAGAGACACGTCCTGATCCACACCAACATCAGAGCCTACCAATGCCATCTGTGCTTCAAGAGCTTTGTGCAAAAGCAGACTCTCAAGGCCCACATGATGGTTCACTCTGATGTCAAACCCTTTAAATGCAAGGTAAGTGCCTTTGGTGGCAGAGGCATTAATCTACAATACATTTCTCTGATGCTATCATCTTAGGATATGGTAGAATTAGAAAAACAAAACACATACTGCAGTTGTATTCAAAAATTAGCATAAACCAGTCTGATTTTCTTTCTTTATCCAGGTTCTGGTTATGTAGCACAAAATAATGGAGGTAAATACCTGTGGTTTACTCCCTTTCCCATCAATATCATTCATCCTCACACATGAGGGACTCCACAACATAGTTTTCGGGTTTTTTTGCCTTGTGATTCTTTAAGTGCCACAGACAATAAACACATCTGACATTTGCTTAGTACGACCATCCAGAAACAGAAATTTAAGTGCTTGATAGCTTGAAACACTGACAAAAAGCAGAAATTAAGTCACACACCCTGCAGAGGATCATGGAAAAGCAGCAGCCACAACTTCACACAGTAATGCTATGCAACAGTTCAAGAAAGGAGTCAGAAAAATCCACAGCAAAATAAAAGCACAGAAGGGATTTGAACGGGCCAAGTGTGATTACCAGACTGAAATTCAGGGCAGGATGTCAACATGCTTACAAAAAAGCCTCTGAGACCACCTGGCCTTTCTACAATCCTGTGCAAATTCCAATTTGCTGCTTTCCCCCAGCACTGGAAGCCAACATTGCCTTTCCATCCTCTCTTCTCCTCCCTTCCCATAAACCTCTAAGACTTTATTGACCCTGTTTACTTCTAGTATATTCCTTATGAATTATTCATATCCATGTTCTTACTCAGTATTGGAAGCTATGTCTGCCTATCTGATTCATGACTGCAATCATACGTTGTGAAGTCAAAGGTTGTAGATTTTTTCCCCACAGAAAATACAGAATGGAGTGTATTACCCAGCCTATGCATAAGTAACTGAAGACTGATTTGGAAACAATTTCTAGGACCCTTTAATCCTGCATCTTTATGGTATTGAATATTTTCTTAAAAGGAACATCTCACGAAAAAAGCAGAGATGGATGAAAAATTTGAAATGGAATTATTTTGTCCTCAAAAAAACATAGAATTTCAAAATGTCATAGGAATATATGATATTCAGTGTTAGTTTTAGTAAGAAAATGTCAAAATGCAGCTTTCTGGCTTCATCACTTTGCTTTGTTAACTTCAAAAAAATTTGCCTTGAAAAACTAGCAGTGAATTCTTCCAACTTCAGTGTTTTGTTTTATTTTAATTTATGTCTTATGACAATATTATTTTGTATATTAGTGCTTACATTGTTCTCTGTTGATAAAAAAAATTATTTTACTGAAATTCTTAGAGTGTAACATGTCAGGTCTGGTGGAGGTTTTCATTCTTTGACAACATCTGCAAACCTGCCTTTTTGTTCCCATTTGGATAAAATCCTCCTCTGACTCCACAAACTTCAGAAAAGAAACTCAATTTTGGATCAGATTTTGTGGGTGCAGTGTGTGGATCCACATGACTTTTTTGGGTACGTGCAGATTAGCTGGAAGGTTGTGTTCAGCTCAGTGTTTGATGATGACAGACTATTGAAACTTGGAGAGGGCAATAGTTGGAACTGGGAAACGGAGTATCACCACTATGTTTTCCAGACAGTAACAAAAGCTCTACAGGAACACCTGTTTTTCTTATTTTTTTACTTTTCTGTCCCCACCCAGTGTTCCTATGAGGAAAGAAACAAGTGAGCACAGTGGATCTGTTTCTCATATGGCTGAGAGGGAATGAACCAACATCAGAGCCCCCTGATAGTGAAGATTGCAACAATAAGCAGAGGCAGAATCAGGAATTGCTTTTTTGCCTTAGGAACATCCTGACATTACCTCCCTGACAGGGCCCTCAAAGACACTTGAAAGCAAATATTCCTGGCTGGTACTTGCAGGGTTAAGGCAATGACCAGATAGCAGCCTTTTGGCACCAAGCTCCTCCTCAGCAGAAGGAAGGATATAGCTGTATGAACAGCCTGCTTAACAATGGCTCACATGTCCCCGGGGAACTGCCTGCAAATAGATTTCATCTTGCTTTCTCTTGTACTTTTCAAAGCTTCCTGTTTTCTCACGGTCCTTTTGGACAGTTTACAGTCATTCTCCCTCTCCTTCTTTCTTTGAGGAAAGGAACACCCTTCTTCTGAAGAAAAAAAAAAAAAAAAAAAAAAGAAGAAGAATGCAAGGGAAAGAGAGCACAGCAGTAGCCTTTATACTTCACCACATGCAATGGTTTTCTTTACCTTTTTCTCACAGCAAAAGAAAACACAAGCTTTCCTATGTGTCTAATCAAGGCTAAGCACATACTATCAGAAGTGAGGGAGTAGCAAACAGTTGTCCCTTCTGTTTCCTCACCCAGCTGCAGCCTGGATCTCTGATTTTCCTCTGAGGAGTGAACTTGCCTGTAGCATTTGAAGGCCTGAGCCTACGCTGTCTTGTTTATTTCTGTTTAAGAAAAAACACCTGAAGAGTTGTGAAGGTATTCCACCAACTGGTGCAATGGTATTAATTTGGATTTGTAGAGAAAGGCTCCATAAAATTTTCTGTTGCTTTTAGTGCTGAAGTAATCAATGTTTCACACCTCCAATAAAGGATGTAATGGATTTTTCTTCAGCCAAGAAAAATATCTGCAGCAGGTGTTTTGAACACCACCTTTTTTTCCCCATCTAAAAATGTGTGTTTTAAACAGGAGTCAAAATCAAAGAAAATGTGAGAGAGAAGTACTTTGAGAAGAAACAGGTGACAAATCTAGAAGAAATGATACTTCAAGTGCTGGCTTAGGAGGACAAAATCTAGGGTTGAACTAATGTACACTTTTCTAGCAAACTACACTGAAGTCCATTTCACCAGCCAGTGCAACAAAGTCTGTTCAACAGACTTGCAGCTGAGGTGTTCTCTTCAATACCTTAACTTTATTTTGTCTAAAGTAGACAGCCTAACAGAAAGTCTACAAGTAAACCACGTCGCTCCTGATATCACAAGTTCTTTTGCATAAACTTCTCATCTCCTTGAGTGCTACGGTGCAGTGTCATGGGTCCTGCTGGAGCTCCTCCCAGGCAACTGTCTCAGGGTCATCTTTCACACCCTGCTCATCAGTGCTCACAAGGCTGTCATGTCAGGGAAAAAATCTTGTACGATTTTCTAGTTTGATCTGCAGACTCAGGCTCTTCATTGAGCATTAGCTGTGTACTCCAGCTAGATTTGAGTTGCAGTCTTCCAGCATATAAGCGAGAAACCTCCATCCTTTTACATCTGGATCATAGATAGTCATCTGAAAGGTGTCTTGTGCCTTTTTGAAATGTGCAGTAAAACAGAGATTATGCCACAGAGACGCATCATTCTGAAAAACAATTTTCCTCTCTGCATTTCTTTAATTTTCCTGCCACACCTCTGCACTCTAGTACCATTTCCTCATGTCCCCAGAGGAGATTTCAGGACAAGAACACATTACACATCTCTAAGATATGCCTGACTCTGGGAAGTGGAAAACCTGTCAGAGACACAGAACTTCTATGCTGTAAGGAACTATCCTTTATCAAGTCCCTGTCTTTTCAGTATAAAGAAAGAGAAACAAATATTGCCTTGACAGAAAGCAACTAAATGCTTCTCCTAAATCGATTTTGATACGGAAGACCTTATAAAGACAAGGGTTTGCATGCAGTGCTGAAGCCACCCATCTGCTCAACATGATTTTCCTTGGTTACCAGTTCAGACAGAGAAGACCTAGCTATAGGAAAGCAAGTTCTGGTGATAACATATGTCAGCCACAACACAAGCAGATAACCAGAAGCCTTCAGCAAAGAGGTGTCAGGGAGATATTATTGCTGACATTCTTGTAGCAAGAGTAATCTCGACATGTTACAGGTGGTTCCAGCAGCTGTCGAGATACATTCAGCTGCTGTTACTGCTATTACTCCTTGCAAGTTTTCTGTGCTCATTAGTAACACCCAGCAATAGACAAGAGTCTGTTTCCTCCCAGCACTTTCTGAGCTATTTTTTGGTTCGATCATTTCTCTGAGTGTAAATAATCCTGCGTATTAAATTTCTTTTAACGTGAAGAAGACAGTATTCTTTCCTCAGCATATGGATGACCCTTGCAAACAGCTAACTTACTTTTAAAAATTAATTATTCACTTTCAGTGGCTATTCTTTTTTTCCACCAACTGTCTTGTCTAACACTTTGCTGACAAATTTATTTGCTAGAGTTTTCATTTTAGTAAACTCACAGAGAGAAAACCACAAAAGGGTACATAAGCAGCTGAAGCAAATAATTTTTTGAAAAGTAAGTGAATGGCTTCAGAGTCTTTCTTTTTGCAGCACTAACTCAGCCCTAGTTTTTTTTTTTTTTAAAACAGTACACCTGGTAATTTTCGTATTTATGAACTGATTCAATTTTCCTTCAAGAAAGGGCTTAAAACACAAAGCATACTGTACCTGTTTCTCCAAGGATCCTTTCCCTATCTACATTTCATCCAGATATTCCAGGTGATGATTTTCTGAATTTACATCTACAAGTTCTGTATCAGTTCTTCTGCAATACCCAAATAAATAAAATTGTAATTCAGATTATACAAAAAAAAATCTGGTGGAGTCTTAGTAATTTCTATTTAGTAATTGTCTGCCAGATGATTACCCTGCTAGATAAATGTTTCAGCTACTCAGTAGTGGTGACTCTGGTTCATATAGTAATAATAATAATTAAAAAAAAAATTAAAATCCAATGGTAAGACAAGTCAGGGAAAAAATGTAGAAAGCAGACACAGAAGTTTGCAGAGGAGGGAAATAGCCACTTGAATGTGAATAAAATTATAAATCCTGATGAGGAAAGACCAGAAGACAAGTAAGTCTGGATGCCTGCAATAGTGATGTCAAACTCTCATGTCTTGAGAATACATAAGACTCCAGACTACAAAAGGACTCATCTAAATAAACAAAAATGAATAAAACCCACCCTTATTGTTCCATCAAAGAGAAAACTGTACGATCAATGGCTTGAGCTGGCAGGAACATACTTCAGGGAAAGCTGAGTCATTCCTGCAGCCTCATGACTGTTTAAATTGCAGCTTATTCACCAGAGACAGTGAGACACAGGAGTTGATAAACAAATGATGAAAGAAGCAGGGGAAAAAAGGGTGAGCAAGAAACACAGGAAAACAAGGAATTGCTTTTTCTAACTTTAAGCAAAATGCGCAGCCATTTCATTTCCATTTAAAGAGAAGTAATATTTTGCTTTACTATTTCACAGAAACCCATAATTGGTTTTGTTTCATAATTTCATTTCTGCTTGGCATTGTTCTTGATTAAAGGATAGATGTATAAACTACAAATGGAATGGCTCACCAGGGCAAAAACTTGTACTTTGAATCCCATTCAAGTTAAGAGCCTTCCAGATTACTTTGTTAAGTCTTTCCTGTCCTCACAACAACATTGACTGGTTTTAGAGAATCCTTGGCTATTTATGATGGTCACCAATATTAAAAAATCTCAGCAGTTCAGAATGCCTTAGATACTCAACCATATATTTTTGCCTGTAGGATTTTTGCCTGGAATATTGAAAAGCATATTGCAGCCAAAACCTGCCAGGGTTTAAGTTGAAAAGCGTAGGTCCTATTTCCTTTAAAAATGTTGTCCTTGTCCTAATAATTTTCTTTTTTTTTTTTTTTCCTTTTTTTTTTTTTTTACCATTTTTACAGCTGTGTGGAAAGGAGTTTAACAGAATGCACAATTTAATGGGACACATGCACTTGCACTCAGATAGTAAGCCATTCAAGTGCCTCTACTGTCCCAGCAAATTCACCTTGAAGGGGAACCTAACCAGGCACATGAAAGTCAAACATGGGGTCATGGAAAGAGGATTTCACTCTCAAGGTAATAATTTTCAGCAAGAGCATTCTCTGTGAGATCTGAATATGCATGTCAGTAAAACACAAATGGACTTTGTACTGCAGATCCACAAACCTGTGACATAGATCCAATGCTGTTGCAAGAGATAGAATCCCATAACCCTGTGCAGCTGTAATTAGCTGTATTACTAGTGTTATTACCGTATGAATAGCATTACATGTCAGTGAAATATGTCCCAAATAAATAATAAATTAATCATAAATTGACAGAAAAAGAAAATCTGGAACACTTATGGTCCTTTCTCCCTGCTTATTGGAGTGAGACAGTTTGGAACAGGGGTGGAATCTTCAACGGGTCTACATCCAGGAGCTGTGGTCATTCTGTTTTGTATTGGCATAGCTGCTGTCAGATGGAGGCCAGAGGCCCGAGATCCCATTTACAAGGAAGCACATGAACAGGAGGGGATGCTCCTCAAAGTATAAATCTCACAGCATAAGGATTTTTAACTGCTGAGAGCATCCTGCAAAATGTTTCCTGTCTGCCACCCACCACATATGCTTCCTGAAGTCATCCTCATGTACACACATCAATGCTATCTAAAGAAGTGGGGGAATTATGGAGAGTTTTTTTGAGGGTTTGGGTACCCATTATATGTTTTCTTAAGATTTCACAGATAAATAATTCTTTAGTGGGCAAGATCTCTTGGTGTTCCTCACACTCAAGTTTTAGGGCAGCTTAGCACATGTGTAAAAAACTTACTCTAATGACATGTGGTGTGAAATTTATGATGATCCTAATGGCTAATGAAATAAGTGTTTTTTTCTGTAAATCTCCTACAGCATCATGCTAATTAGACAATTGCTTGTAGTTGGAGGTTGCCTAAGAGCTTTTCGTTGTACAGAGATTCTGCAGCCCTTGAGGCTTATGAGATATGAGAAAATTTGTGAGACCTGATACCTGTTTATGAATCCTTTTAACAAATACACCTTGCAAAATAACATCTGCTATCTAGTGAGACTGCATTGATCCTTCAGAAACTGGATTCAGTTGCTGAGGGGAAAATAAAAAATGAAGAAAACAAAAGCAAGTAGAATAGTGACTTCCACAGGTATTTGCTATTGGGTGAAATCTTCACCTTGTATTGTCACTAGTCTTTAATGAAGCTGGCCTATGCCTGCAGTATCTGAATTCTTTTAAACATATCCCAATGATGTCCACAGATAACTCTTGGGTAATCTGTATTTCCAGCAAGAGGGAGGACACTGACAAATACTAAGACAAACCAGACCCAGGATTAGATGCATATTTATATACACTGCTCAAAATCATCATTTGTTTATAATGATTTCCTCAAGCTGAAGCACTATTTAGTGCATAAAGATTTTCAGTTGATTGTTTCTCAATCAACTGACGTTGATTGGATCAACTGAGTGGATTTCCAATCAACTGAACTCAAGTGGATGAAAGGGGAAAAATTCAGGAGAGTCATAGACGGCTGAGACTGTTGTCTTTTCATTTTTAAAGTATTAACTTTGAACCACAGTGTCCATAGAACAAATACATGACCATGTTTTTAGTCTTGTCCACTCCTCTGAAAAATAAGATACAAAACCTGGGACTTGGATTATGGACTGTGATGCTTTAGATCCAAGTTTTCTTTAAAAAAAAGAATAGGAAGGAGGAAATGAGGAGGTTGATTGGCTAAATTTGCTTTACAAAAGGCCAGACGATTTCACTTTTCTTCCCAGCTGCATCATCCAGGGTCTGGCTGTATGAAACATTGTTTTGTGTGTCCTAATCTGGTTGTGAAGTGTATACAATAGCACCCCTTTTTGCAGCATCTCGAAGGAGGTGCCATGAGATACAACAAGTGAAGTGTTTGGAGATAGCTGGATGGAAGACAGAAGTAAAATATGAAATACAAAGACACCTCAGATTTTGTTTTTTAGCCATGTGTCAAGTAGTACAATTTCCTATATATAATTTTTTTCCTTTTCTCCTCCCCTCAAACCACTACAAGGTTTTGGAAGAGGAAGGATTGCTCTGTCCCAGACAAATGTCTTGAGAAGCTTGGAACAGGAAGAGCCATTTGATCTTTCCCAGAAAAGCCAAGGGAAGGGAATCTCATTTCATTCTGATGGTGAGAGTGCCAAGGGAAGCTCATGCCAGGAGGAAGAGGAAGACAACTGCTACGAGGCAGAGAGGTACAGCCCTGCCACCTACCATCACGATGACAACAAGCTGTACATGGCTCAAGATCTCTCTGGCAAGCCTGAGTGCATGATCAAGGACTTCAGAGAGTCCTACTGCAGTGAGAAGGAAGAGGTGTTAAGTGAGGGAGGACTGGGGAAGAGGATAGGGAATGCAGACAAAGAGGAGAGACGTGGAGAGGGAGAGCTTGCAAGCAGCAAAGAACATCTCAGCTTTAGGTCCTTTGAAAAGGCCAGACTTGGCCACTCTCTCTCTGATTACTTGTATTTCAAGCACAGGAACAAGAGTTTGAAAGAATTGCTGGAAAGAAAAATGGAAAAACAAACGATGCTTATAGGCATTTAAAATGGACATTTTCAAGCAGCTGGAAAATGGTAACCAGATAGATTTTAATATGAATTGTAAGCTACTAAAGCCTGGAAGTCTGTAGCAGTATTTAGAAATAAATAAGCCAAATTATTAAAAATAATTTAGGGTAAAGCACATACATTACAAGAATAAAGCAGCTCGAAGTCACCAAGAAATGCAATAGATATGGAAAAATAACAGGTTTATATTTATCCATTTAATGCATAACAGACAATGGGTTGGGTACAGAAGTTTACTTCCTATTATATGGGGATAGATACTTACATGCAATTTTCTACTTAGCAGAAAGCAACACACTTTAGCATCTGATTTATTATCTGACTAAATATGTATGAACACTTCTAACCATATGCCTCAAAAATATCTGAAAATACAAAGTATTTCACATTATAAACCAGAGTACTATTACATATGGCAGCCATGAAAATGCTGTCAGCATTCAGAACTAACACAGTCCAAATACTCTGATTTACTGAAGTGACTCTTAGTTCAGCTGCTTGCAATGAGAAACAGGAAACAAATTAATAAGAAATACTAATGTCTTGGGAGGCAGTAAAGGACAGTTCTGTAAGGCTTTGAAAGGACTGGAATTCATTACAAAAGCTAGTCCTCTGGCACAAGGAATGTTCATGCTTTGCTGTGTTTCAGCCAGTATGGGAATATTCAGAAATTCTTGAAGTTTTCTTTCTAGCATAGATTGTGTGGACATTTTTTTTTTCTACTGCCTGCTTAGACCAACACATTTACTGGGCAGCATCAGCATGCAGGATGATGTTACACATAACACAGTGTGAGTAATTTAATTGGAAAAATTATGCAGCTCTGCCATTTATCTCGTCAGTTTATCATGACTAGTAAGGATAATATTTAAAAGCACAGATCTGATCAATTTTTGTTTCAGAAGGTAAAAATCACCCTTATAGAAAAAGCAGTACCTCACAGAGGAAAACCTTCCTCTTATTGGGGCCAGAAATCTTCTCTTATTAAACTTGAGCAGTAAGCTGCAGGCCTTTCAGACAAATTTCACTCATGCTGTTTTTATGGAGTCAAACTCAGCTTTTCATCCTCTGATTCCCATATAATTATAAGTTTATATCAAACATGTAAAAACCATATGCCATTAAACTTTTAATTGCATGAATACTCTGAACAGCATATTAGTTCCTGCATCTTCAAGAAAGACAAAAAACAACCCTGCACCATCCTATTGCTCACATGGAAATAAAAATTAAATTAATCATAAAATTTGTCCTATGCCCTTCAGACATCCCAGCCCAAAAGGTTAAAATCTATATATATGGTACATCTCTTTCAAATATTACTACTTTCTTCATTTACCTGCCAAGTTCTTGATTTGAAATGTATTCCAATCATGCCCTCTAAAAAGCAAGTTATAATTAACTGTAGTCATCTACTTATGGCTTGCTAAAACAAGTCATGTAGCTGCAGCTCTCTTCCCTGTAAGAAAACACACACCTGGCAAATTAATGATCCTCACACCTACCAGTTAATCAGCATTCACAGGACAAAGTCCTTATTCCTCATATAAAACTGGATTTGTGTGCTCCAAGGCTTCAGGCAGTGTTTTCCTTTTTTAAGGCTCAAATGTGGCATAAGATATGCAGAAAGTCATGCAGAAAAAATTGTTGATAAAAGAAAGAGTCACATCCAGGTGATTGTTCCAAATTAACTTTATGTCTGATGTGCATATTTTTAAAAATAAAAATGTTATGCCAAGTTGGACTGGAAGATAGGTCACTTTAAACCTAGAATTTAAAATTCTTTGAAAGTGAGGTGTATTTTAGAGGTACACAGTCATGTTTCTTCAGGGATGAACTGTTCCATCATTAACATTCTTCTTCCTTGGTTTAGCTGTAAGGCAATGCCTGTTGAAAAAGAAGCCATTTTTATTTCAAGGAAGACATTGGCCAAGCAAAAAATCAGAAAATTTTTTAGAATAAAAAGTGAAACTCTCTTCTTTCTAAGACTATAGGGGAAATGATCAGGTAGAAATTCAGCATGGTCTAGTAGATGGTCCCTCAGAAATGGAAGCAACTCCTTCAGTTAACTTTTTGGCCCTAGCTTGTTTCTGCCAGACAAAAGCTCCCATTTGAGCAGGTATACAGCCAAGAGCTGGGAGTCACTAACTCTTAGAATTATGTCCCTCTTGCTGGTGTAGTTTCCAACTGTGTATGGTTCAAGGTCAGTCCACTCCACCTTTCCAGCTGTAATAGTTCCCATGATAAGAAGAATAAGCAAGGAATCAGGAATCTCTGCAATTTCTAGAAGGGTGATCATGCAGGTGGCTGGAATTTAGCAAGTCCTTCACTCCTGTGGTGTGTAAAGGAGGAGAGTACACAGCCTTTCCATTGCAAAGTCTTGTGTATTAATTGGAGAGTGCTATAGGTCAGATAGACAATCCTTACCAAGAAAGAAACAAAGTATTATAAATAAATTTACAATAAACAAAGTATTAATTTATGCAAAGTATAAACTGCAGTCCGGACAAACAGAGCAAAGGAGACATTTTCAGCAGAATTCAGCTCCCATCCACTAATATCAAAGGCTGTATTCTACCTGGGCTTCAGCAAAGCCTTTGATACTATCTCCCATGGCATTCTCCTGGAAAAGCTGGCAGCTCATGGCTTGGGCAGGTGAACTCTTCTCTTGGGTACAAACCTGTCTGCATGGCTGGGCCCAGAGTGGTGACGAATGGAGTTAACTGCAGTTAGCAGCAGTCACCAGTGGGGCTCCTCAGGGGTCAGAACCGGGCCCAGCCCTGTTTAATATCTTGAGTAATCATCTGGATGAGGGGATGGAGAGCCCCTTCAGTCATTTTGCAGGTGACACCAGGCTGGGTGGGAGTGCTGATGTGCTGGAGGGCAGGAGGGCTCTGCAGAGGGATCTGCACAGGCTGGACCATGGGCTGAGGCCAATGGTGGGAGGTCCAACAAGGCCCAGGGCTGGGCCCTGCCCTTGGCTCACAACAGCCCCAGGCAGGGCCACAGGCTGGGGCAGAGGGGCTGGAAAGCTGCCCACAGGAAAAGGGCCTGGGGGTGCTGGTGACAGTGACTGAACAGGAGCCAGCAGTGCCCAGGGGGCCAAGAAGGCCAAAGGCATCCTGGGCTGTAGCAGCAATGGTGTGGCCAGCAGGAGCAGGGCAGGGATTGTCCCCCTGTGCTGGGCACTGGTGAGGCCACACCTCAAATCCTGTGTTCTGTTCTGGGCCTCTCACTCCAAGAAAGACATTGAGGTGCTGGAGGGAGACCAGAGAAGGGCAACAAGCCAGACAACGTCCCTGGAGGCGTTCAAGAAATGACTGGATGTGGCATTTACTCTAGCTGACCAGGTGGTGATTGGTCAAAGGTTGGACTTAATGATTTTTGAGGTCTTTCCTTACCTAAATGCTTCTGTGATTATGTCATTCTGCAACTGCAAAAACTATGTCTACTGGAAGCATGCAGTCCGCAGTTTCCTTTCTGACCCTGTAAGACAATGTGCCAGATGTGTCCTTAGGAAAGGAAATCACTGCAGGCAATTCTGGGTTGTCCAAATGGTTAATCCAAACTCCTTCAACCACACTCAATGCAGCCAATTTACCCACTTCTACAGCTGCAGTTCTCCCTGGAGCAGAAGCACCTGACAGATACACACAGATGGAAAAGAGTCCAAGAATGGCAATACTATTTGCAAGTCATTCATAACATGAACCCCGTTCTCATCACATTTTTCTAGAAAGCAGAATATTTCTTCACAATGAGACTTTGAGATTCTGCCCAGTCACAAAGTCACACTTAGCTAATTCTCAAACACACAAGTCTAATTCATGTTAGAATAGTAAAATAACCCATTTAAAACTGTAAATACTCAGTAAGAGAAATTACAAACAAAATTGTTACCGAGGTAAGAAGACAGTGCTAAGTGACCCAAGTGAAGTGATTAGGGGATGACAGTCCTCCCTACTGTAGAACATCATGCAAATGGGTCTAAGACACTTGTTCCAGAGAGGCCTCAAGGGACAAATTAAAAGTGAAATAACAGCCTTCATTGTGAAGCACCTTGCTTTTCAAACATTAGTTATTTTCACACTATTTACATTGGCACCGCTTAGGGAACAGACAGTAACAGCCTTTGCTTTTTAATAGCTTTGAAAATGCTTTATAGAAATTTGCTGTCATAATGAAGCTATTTCCCATTTGTAATTTTCAAGGGATTAGCTTCCTTATTTTGCCTTGTGTAGAGGCTCAGAAGTCCAATAGAGACATTGCCTGTGTCCTGGACATTGGGGGATATATTTTCTTCTTTTTCTCATTCCTAATGTGAGTTTATCTATCGTCTTCTAGCTATGTTGTGGGGAAAAAAGTATTTATCTTACTATTATTCACTGTTACTTGGGTTTTCAGTTTATGGGGACACACAAAACTAAAGCCCAGTCTCCACCACCTCTATATAAAAGCACATCCATACCATTTCCCTGCATTGTTGATGCAGCCTTTTCTCATCCTTTCAGAGAGCATTACAGCAAATAAGAGTGGCTACAAACTTGCACAGCTGAGATGCTTCCAGAAGTCAGGCTGAGGAAAGATAAATTTGCCCTACCATAATGAGTCTGGGCAAGAGAAGAAGGCACGTGGTTTGTTAAGTCAGAGGTTTTTCTGGGAGAGTTCTGCAAGACACACTGGAGTGCGGAGTAGGTGGAGGAAAAGCCAAAACCTGGGCTAATAAAGTTTAAGGGTGAAGATAGACAACATATTTACAGGGAAAGCAAAGTTGTACGTGACCTTGGAACAAGGTGTTTTCAGTCTGGCCACAGGGACTCAGCCATCTCCTTGTGAAACTGAGTTTTCCTGGCTGCCAGACAGCCCCCAGTTTGTGACAGCAAAGACAGGTGCTCTGTGTTCAGAAGCTCAAAGGGTAAAATACTTCATGATAATATCATAATTAGTGTTTATCCTGTGCTGTTTCCTGTAAAACAAGTTGCTGGAAAGACCAAGTAATGCTACTGAACCCACCTTTTTACAACTCTGTGTTTGTCTACTACCTATTCTTTGATTTCTCTCTTCACATGGTGCTGCTGGACTCTGCTGTTTTGAGTGTACAGTTAAGAAGTAATATAAGTACCGTATTTATTATTCCTAGAAGTTTTAATAATTATTAACAGTTTTGAAAATGTCGTTGTCTGCTTAGCTGAACAAGATGTAACAGAGCTAACATTTTGTACTCCTAACAGATTTTGCAAATGATGTGATGCGTATTTATTTCACTTAGAACATCGAGTTCCTATTTAAAGCCACAGCTCATGAAGTGAACCAACTACATGTGAATCTTTAGTTTCTGGCTTTCTATCTCAGTAGTAAAAGTATGTATGATGTATTGTATTAATTTAAGCAAATAAATATGTACTGGAGAAGCTGCTGTACTTTGTATTGAAATGGACTTGGAGTTCTTGGCGTTCTAGGTATTTTATATGGAAAATTCATGGGTTTGGTCTGACAAGGTCATTCCTCACTGAGCACCACTGAAGAGTGGTTCTTGTAAAGGGAAGGCTAAATCAATGATGGAGGACTAGTTAGAAGACAAGAGCAGAAGAGCTACCAGGTCCCCTAAGGCAGAGAGATAATTTTATTATTACAGACTACCCAGAGGACATGAAAAATGCTCTGGCGTGACTACGGTATTTGTCAGCTTGGCTTCAGATAAGCTAAAAGAGAGAGACCTTTTTCTTAGAGATTTTTTGAAGATCTGCATCATGTAAAAAGAGAGGAAAAAACAACCAGCTGTAGGGTAAGATTGAACTTAAGAAAATAGAATTCCTTATAGTTTAAGGAATAAGCAGAAAATTGGAATAAGAGACTCAATGTTACTCTTTCTAAATGAAAGGGTCACTTTTAAAGACTAATTAACCTCTTGAATTTGTTTGTTGAATGAGATCCTGATCGAATTGGCATCATCAGACTTCACAGAGAGCACTTCAAACTTTTTGAGCATAGAGAAAGCAACTGGAATGTTTGCTATAACATAACTCCAGTAATAACAAAGATAGATATTCTGTTTCTAATTATCAGAGGTATATTCCTTAAAAAGTGGAAGAAGGCTTATGCAAACACTAGAAATATGTGCTGGGGGCTAAAAAAACCACCAGAACTAAGCCTTTGTTCTCTCTTCCCTGTTTTCTTTTGTGTTCCCTGATGCTTTGATGGTAGGCAACAACTACTATTAGGACTTCATGTACATGAGGAGGATGAGGAGGATGAGGACATGTTGCAGAGTGACGTAGTTCATTCCCATGTGACTCAGTATCAGTGAATCTCAAAGTTTCTCCTTTGTCAGTCACAAAAATATGATTTAGAAAAATGTATGTTTGGAATTTTTCACAAACTTCCTCTCCAACTTAGCTCAAAACTGAGCCATGTTCATTTAAGGTTTCACTTACATTTTGAAATTAAGAGAAATTAAGTAGATGAGAAAGAGAGCCTCTCAAATGCTCCTGGGGAGCATTTCTGTCACAGCAGTGACACGTTGAATGGCCCAAAGTATCTAAAGGTATGGAGACAGCCAAATTAATACACAACCTCTTACCAGATTTGCCCCATTAATACACTCCTAGGCTCATGCAGTGTGATACAGCTAAATGTATTTGCCCACTGGTTCATAAAGCAAAAATCTGATCTAATAATACATGCAGGATGTCAGTAATTTCAGCATTTGCAAATGATGAAACACGCTGCTCATGCTGTTTCTATATATGATAATTTGTGTTATAACGGTGTATGCTATATGATGAATCATATGGCATAATTTTTTCCCAATGATTGCCTGTAATGAAAGTGCAGCTGAACAGAGAACAGATAGATTATGAATAAGTCTTCTGGTGTCCTATCATTTTGATTAGCCTCTCTGAAAAAAATGCTTTAAATCTATCCCACCACAGAAATGATTTAATTTGGGTGAAGCCAGACTTTCTCGTTACTGAATTATTTCCTGTGCTGACGTATTTCTTGTAGTGGGAACATTTTATTCAAAAGGCCTTCATCAATTTACATCAGTAGAGAATGTTAGCTTGTATTTTTGGATTTGGGATTCTGTGATCGTACTACACTTTTTTCAGTACTTAAATACCTTACATTTCTGAATGGAAAATCACTGAGGAATAAATTATGCTCAAGACACTAATTGGCCAACTAAAAAATGGGTTGCAGTAAAGCTGACAATGATGGAGTTGTGTGAAAACTAGAAAGGTATTTCTACATTATGGAGAGCTATTATGAAATTAATGGAGATAGGAACTGTTTAAAAATGTCAGAGAAAGTGTCACATAAATGTCTCTTAAAGAAATACAGTTATACAAGGTAAGTGGCAGATATAAACCCCGAAGAATATTTATCAATATGTATCGATATGAATGATATGTTGCGAGGGAATTCTGCAAGTTGCCTTATTCTTTACAGAATTTCTACTATTTCAAATTATAAGACTTTTCTAGAAACAGTAAGTCATGATCTTTTTTGTTTGTTTCAAAGGCCAAGATGATTTTTCAAAATCAGATTATAAAGCTAGCCAGCAACATAAATATAATGACAACTGACAACAGTGGTGCACTCTTGCTGCGAAGAAAGTTACACTAAAATTGAAACAGTATTGTGCCAAGTACAGTCTATCCTGAAGGCCTGTGAGAGCAGCACCAAGATGAGACAGGTCCAAAATTATATAGGGCTAATAAACATGCATGCAGACACTGCCCAGAAGCTTGATCTTTGGTGGAAAGCATTAATAGCCGTTCCCTAATGAGAGTTTTTACTAACGCTGCTACGCAGCAGGTTCTAAAAGGATTGTATGAGGCAGACTTCACGTGAATAGTCAAAGGCTAGACACCAGGAAAACGAATTCCACTGAAATATTTCCTACAGAAGTGTCTGGGGCTGCTCACGACCACGGTGGCTCATACGTGTTTGTTGCCAGCCCTCCGTGGGAGGAACCACCCCCAGCCAGCTGGCAGAACGGATCATGAGGGAGCCTTGTGCAAATGTCACCCATTACACTGCAGCCACTTCATTCTGAATATATTATCCCCAGGTTCAGCAAACCTGCCTGATTTCACTCCAAAGGGGATGAGGCGTGTTTGTGCTGCCTGTTCAACCCACTCTTTTGCAGCACACAGCTGTAAGACAGAAAGGTTTTAAATAGTTGGACCCATTTCACTAATGAACATCTGATGAGGACATCAGGACTAGCATTCCTGATTTCAGCAGTGACATCAGTGGTCTTCCCACCTGACTTCTACTAGCAGATCCAATACCTGTACAGCATGAAACCACGTCACTACTCGTTCCTGTTGGATACTTAACAGATTTATTTTATTCTAGAGCTTTAACTGTGCATTTTTAGGCTTTCATGTAGAGCCAATTTTTGTGTAGATCCTATTATGCTTATAGAGGAGAGTGAAAGATTAATTGCATATGTTTTTGACAGATAGTGGCAAAATAGCAAAATACATTTTCTTATTCTTCTGCTTTTTTTTAAATTAAAAAAAAAAAAAGTTTCTTCTCTTTCCATTTACTTGTTCTCATTAACTCTTTAGGACCCTAGTGTTTAGACCTTCAGTTATCTTTCTACAGGGGATTCTAAGTGGTCAGGATGATCTCTGAGGACACTGCTGCGGAGACATTTCTGGCTGGACCCAATGATCTTGAATGTCTCTTCCAACCTAGTGATTCTGTGATTCTCTTTTCTGCAGCTCAAGCACCTCAATTACAGCGTTGTCCAAAGGAGAGGAGCAATTATTTGCACATCAGAAAATTTCTCCAATTTGATTTTTTGTTTTCAAGCATCTTCAACTTTTCATCTTAAAGTTTTGTCCAAAATAGCCATGAGTCATACAGAAAAGAGTTAGGGGAGCAGGGAAAGACAGCATAATGATTTTGGAAATCTACTTGATTAATAAAATAGATAATCTTACCAATATCAAATGCCTTTTACACTGTACAGTAAACATTCCTAAAATTTCTTTTGTTTTAGAGCTGCTTTATGTTGTTAACATGAAGACAAGGCCTACTTACCCAGTAAGTAGAAAGCTGTTCTACCTATTCTGGTCAAACCTGAAAGCCCTCCAAAACCATTTAATTAAATAGGTAGCTTTTCAAGATTGACTGTCCATTTTTTCTTTGCTACATTGTAGTTTCTCAGTTCTGACCCTCCTGCCATTTTCTAATCCAGTTAGATGGATGCCTGGAGGCATCAGAAGAGCCACATCTCCCTCTCCCTGTAGCCCTATCCCCTCCAGCCAAGGAGTCTCTTGTATTTTACAGGCTGGTTACTACAGAGCAAAACTTTTTCATCTTGGTCTTGTGGGCTATAAGCCATTGCCACCAGGTTTGTGGAAGAGGCATGAGGCTTTTCCCCACTGGCAGAGGGTCAGAAGCTTCAGACCCTGTGGCTCCCAGGGAGAAAGTGGTCAGGGTTGCCCTGTGGCACAAAGGAAAATTTGGGTCAGACTCGCTCTAGGGAAAAAAAGGATGGAAAAAGTGCACAAAGGAGAACTACATCTGTATGCCATGACTACCATGAGTCAGCACCTACAATTTCTCCCATAAAGCTCAGTCTGAGTGGATGCAGGGGTAGGGTCTTGATTAGACCCACTCTGTACAGTGGCTGGAATTATTTTAGGAAAGGTGCCTTTCAGGAGAGCATGAATACACTCAGGAGAAATCAATTGGGCTGAAAACCAGCTTCATAGCTCAACTGGGAGAAAAATGCAGTCATAACTGAGACACAGATGTGTATTTCACTTCTCCTAGCTCCTCCCTTCATTTAACTCTACCTTTGTTTTCTCAGGTCCTTCACCACTGCAGGCTACAAGCCATTCTCATAACACCTTCAGCAGCAATGTGACAAGGATATGGTGCCCCTTTTCTCATTTTGCTGTTATGGGTTTCCAACATCTGTAAAGCAAACATTCCACACTCTCAGCTTTAGCTTCGTGTTCTGGGGAGACAGAAATTCTTCCCTTCAGCCTCCCTCCTACATTTTGCTGCTCCCTCAGCAGGCTGGCTGACTGATCTCCCTCACTGAATGTGTGAGCTCTCTTGTTTCCATGCTGATGGAGACAATTCAACCAATTTCCTGTCCAGCTCCTCACGCCTTTATTTCTGCTAGCCTGTTTGTGTTTGCCTTTACAACCTGAATGATGTCCTTTTCTGTTATACATTTAGTTGTTATGGAGCTCTCCTTTGTGAGAGGGGAATAGCGTCACTTGCCTCAGCTGTCTTTTCCAGCAATCCTTTTTCCCCTTCTGCTCTATCCTCCTTTTGCTTATTCTTTCCTCTAGGCAGCTGCTACTGGCACATCCCCTTAACAAGTGGGAAGCTGTGGGTGGTTATGTTAGTCAGACTATAAGACCAAATATAGAGCAAAACTTCATGCTGCTCCAAAGCTTGTTAAGGTCCACTGTGTGTGAAAGTAGCAGTAGCTTGATATTTGTGGTGGATGGGATTTCACTCTCCATGTCTAAATGTAAATTTTAATCCTCTTGTCTTCAGCCATTCTATTAATGTTGCTTTTCAATCGGTAATTTTTAAAACCATGATCTAGGGGAAAGTTGAATTGACCTTCAGAACTGACTTGCTTTACCATAAGCCAAGTGCAGCACATGTGAAGAGGACTACATGGAGACAGTTCAGCATACTTGAACAGCATCTCAGGTGAGCCTCCTGTCTTAAATGGGCAGCAGATTGGGCCTGATAGCCAGAGCAGTGGTCACCTCATCCAGTGACAATGATGATGCCGACCTGAGCTGTTTGTCCTTAGGCAAGGCACACAGGCAGGACTTATAAGACAACATTGTCCACCCCACAGCTCAGATGGAAAACAGCTTTAGCTCTCAGTTGAGGCTGCTGTCTGCAGCTTACATTTTCAGCCCATTACTGAGGAAGGGATGTACCTAAAACAGGTGACAGTAGACCTTTCAACTTTGAATGTCTGACTAGCTGCCAGTTGTGTATTTACAATAGAAGATAAAATAAGGTTTCTGACAGCCAAACTTCCTTTGCTCTCTCTTCCTTCTCCCATGGCTGAGGAGGCTCTGATCTGAAAATGCTCCTGTGTTGGTGTCTGACTAGACAGCATTGCCCTGGTAAAGTGTAAACCTGACCCAGTTTGACTTGGCTGTTCAATTTTTAATGGCACACAGCCAACTTGCTACCAGTTGGGCTATTCATGCTGCAATAGGAAGCAATCTTCCTGACATGCAAACTTCCTTCTTCTTCTGCCTGACCAGCAGTGCAGTCAGAGATGCTGAGCTAGATAAAGAACAATTTGACCCTATAAAATATGGGTCCTGACCCAAGGCTTTACTTCAGCTTTATTGTGCTAGCCAGCAGAAAAAACTACCATTACCCATGGCAAACCGGAAAAGACAAAAATGAGTCCTTGCAAAAGAGAATCATTGTAGCAGCTCCTAGAGAAGCACTTACTCCACGTTCAGATGTAAATTTGTGACCTGCAAATCCCTGGGAAAAACTGGACCATGAAAGGTGGTAATCAAAACAGGAACTGAAGGTGCCACTGCAGTTTGATTACATTTATCTTGCTGCTAGGAATACTAACCCAGTAGGAAGGGCTTCATCACTTTTTCGTTAAACTGGTTATATGAAAACACTTTCTTCCTCTTCTTTTCTGTCCTCATGGAAACTCCTAACCCTGTTAAAGAAAAGTCTGCAATGAGTTTCACAAATGGGTTTCACCAGTCTTGTCACTTGAGCTGGTATCAGTATTCTTCCTGGAGGACAGCAATTTAGCAGGAGTATCTGTTCCATCTGAGAACATCATAACATTAATATAAGCCTTGTGTTTGAATATGGGTCTCCTTTGGTCCTTCCTGAAGGGGAAGGAGAAGCATGGAACAGCAGCAAGAAGGAAATGGGGAGCCTTTATTTTAGTCTCCAACTGAAACAAAACCCCCACCCCTGTTACAGCCTATATCCTAACACTTATATTTTTTACTATTCAATTGAGCAACTGGTAATCAAAAAGTGATTAGAAAGACTTTAAGGAAATTAGAATAATTTGACATTTCTAATATCCAACTACAGGCTCTGTAGTGTTCCCTCTATTCACCTAATCCAGAGAGGTAAGGAATCCACAACAGGAATGAACTAAGAGTATTCATAGAAGAATATAACACTTCTGGCAGAATAACTTTCCCTCCAAGCTGCTTCATCATTGTGACCATGGCATTTTTGAGCCAAGACCCCATGAGAATCTTTTACCTCGGGCTGATAATTTCCACTAGTTTCCACTAGTTTCCACCAGTTTCCTAGAGAACTGAAAGGTGAATTAAGGCAAGGGATATTCTCACAAAATTGCACAGTAGGATGTGGGTCTACACTGGCTTAAAACAGCCCAGACCAACACCTAGGGAGCTTCCTCAGGAATGAAGACTGTTTTAGCCAATCCCCTCAGTCATTTTGCAGGTGACACCAGGCTGGGTGGGAGTGCTGATGTGCTGGAGGGCAGGAAGGCTCTGCAGAGGGATCTGCACAGGCTGGATCATGGGCTGAGGCCAATGGTGGGAGGTCCAACAAGGCCCAGGGCTGGGCCCTGCCCTTGGCTCACAACAGCCCCAGGCAGGGCCACAGGCTGGGGCAGAGGGGCTGGAAAGCTGCCCACAGGAAAAGGGCCTGGGGGTGCTGGTGACAGTGACTGAACAGGAGCCAGCAGTGCCCAGGGGACCAAGAAGGCCAAAGGCATCCTGGGCTGTAGCAGCAATGGTGTGGCCAGCAGGAGCAGGGCAGGGATTGTCCCCCTGTGCTGGGCACTGGTGAGGCTGCACCTCAAATCCTGTGTTCTGTTCTGGGCCCTTCATGACAATGAAAATGTCAGGGTGGTGGTGTGTGTCCAGAGAAGGGCAACAAAGCTCTTGAAAGGTCTGTAGCACAAGTCCTCTGAAGAGTGGTTGAGGGAGCTGGGGCTGCTTAGACTGGAGAAAAAGAAACTCTGGAGAACATTATTGCTCTCTGCAACTACCTGAAAGGAGTTGTAGCCAGATGGGGATCATATTCTTCTTCCAAATATTAGAATAAGAGAAGAAGTACTTATGTTGCTCTAGGGAAGGATTAAATTGGATATTATGAAAAATTTGTTCACAGAACGGGTTGTCAAATACGGATTAGCCTGCACAGGAAGTGGTTGAGTCACTACCCTGGAGGTGTTTAAAAGATATGTAGACATAGTACTGAGGGACACATTTTAGTGGTGGACTTGGCATTGTTATGATTCAATGATCTTAAAGGTCTTTTCCAATATAGATTCCATGATTCTGTGCCTTTCTGGAGGCGTGCTTGACATCACCAGGGAGCACTGCAGGGAGAGAAAGATACAGTGATGTGTTCTGCTATTTATGTCATTGCACAGCATGCACGGAGAAAAAAAAACAAGTTTCATTTAGCTCCTTGAATTGCCTAGTTTTTTCTGCCTAGGATAAATACTCACTTGTAACTGTGTAAAAAAAGCTGAGGAGGAGAGTTTGAAAAGGCAGTGGATTTTAGGAAAGTGGTAGCTTTGAATCAAACACCAAGTACCCTGAGGTGTATATATCTGCTTTCAGCCAAGAGTCTTTACATAAAACATGTTAAGTCTGTAAAGTTTGCAATTCGGGGTGTGTGTTTACAAAGAAAGTACATAAAATTCTTTCTCTTGGAATATAGTAGGGACAAGCAACAGGAGGCAATTTCTTTGTTCAGAAAATCAAATCTGCTTTAAGCCAGCATTCTGTACAAAATTAGAACTTTCTCTCCTACTCTGGATCTTTTCCAGATCCATCCATCCATCCTTCTGGTACTTCCTTGGCTGGTTCTGGCTCTTTTTTGACTGCATTTTTGTTAGATTCATGTCACACTTACACATATGCACCTTTATGATCTGGTCTCAACCAGTCATCTGTGTTTGCACAATGTCCCAAATAAAGCTTTTTGACTGGCACAGACCAGGCTTTCCTTAGAACCTTGCTAGTCTGTGACACAGACAGCAGTTACTACTGTTTCATCTCTTGCTAAACAAAAAGGTTTCTGATAATTTTCTCAGTGAGATTTGTATGAGAATCTACTAGCCATCTATACTGAGGTTTGAGAACTACCAATATGTCAAATTATGAACCCTGATAGTTACCAGCATGTTTTAATCTAGAAGTGTTGTATTTGTTAAAAGAAAACAGATTTATGTAAGCGGGAGTTTAACTCACAGGTTGGGTATTGAGAAGATGAATATGAACTATATACAAGTACATATGTAAAGAGGAGCATTCTTACAGATTTAGATAATTAAATGCCACAGTACTGTGAATAGGACTTGGTTAAATTCCCTTGGAATACGAATTAAACTAGGAAAAAAAATTTGATTCTTAAAACCAGTACACAACAAGGTTGAATGCAGCTGTCCTTTGGTACTTTAAAGTTAATTTTGTTCCACATCTTTGAGTGTCATCTTTTACGCCTAAACGTCTGTGACTCCTTCTGTGAAATGAAATGTCTGCTCAGTGTGGCATTAATATATACTGACATGCTTGAAGCAGTATGTAACGAGCATTCAGCATTGTTCTGAAAAATTACTCCAGCTGATGATATACAAACCAGAGGGTAAAACAATGCAACCCATTTGCCAAAATTGCTCTTAGCAGCAACGGCTGAGAATCAAAACCACTGTGATTTAGTAAATGCTCGGCTGCTTGGAAGTGTGGTGTATCCCTAGCTAGCTCAGTCTAGGAATCAAATAGGAGGGTTAGTTAATTCATCAGTGGGAAAGGGGCTGAAGTCCTTACTTACCAGTGAGTACGCTGGTCCTAAAGCAGCTGAAATCCTTGGTATGACTGAAGAGTAATTTGAAGCATTGTCTCAGAAAAATGCTTTCTGAGCTCAAGCTTTCCTAGGATTCCCTTTCAGCAAATGGACGGCAGTAATTGTCTCAGCCTCCAAACCTGCTCTCCCTGTTCCTGTGATTCATCCTCAGAGAAAACAGACACACACATCACATTCCTCTCTGCTGGTTGTGTAAGGAGACTCTTCCTAGTGAGTACCCAACTTACCTGGATAAAAGTTTGTGGCAAATACACCAACTTCTTGTCCACAAAATATTTCAGTATAGTGCAAATCTAAGTCACATATTACACTACAAATAAAGAGGTACTGATGTTTCTATTCAGTGCCCAGAAACATCTATGAACACAACTTTTGTTACTTATGTCATATAATTTAATGACTTCAAGTAATATTTTTTTTCAGAATAGATTCCAAAATGTAGCTTGAAGCTTTTCTGAATTAAAAGCCTTTCTGACTGCAGAAATTTTCAAAGCCAGTACAGCTTTGCAGGAGAGAAACAGGTTGATTTGAAAAAAACTTTTTTTGGATAGAAGTTAGTCAGAAAGCAATTTTCAATTGTAGCTACTCCTGACCTTATAAAAACTTCAACTGTTCTCTAAAACTTGAAAGCCGTGATGGTTACATGTACAGTACTGTGTTCCTTTGACTTTTCCCCTTCCTTTAAAATGTAAACCCATGACAGATCCTTCTATTTGTTTATCTTTCACAGCACAGAGCCATGCACATTTCTTGTCCTATACAAATGATTAATAATGTCATGAATTTTAGCCACTGACTATGAAGAAAGACTTCACTTCTTACCCTCTGCTTCATAATTTGGAGTCTCCCACCCCCATCCATGACACACAGGTCTGTCATTCTCTTTCACTGTCATTTCCTTCTATTTTATCTAAGTGTTTCAGGGTTTTCCCCAGGAAATTCTTTTCAATTCATTTTTAGTGCTTTTAAGGGAGCAAACAAGATGAAAGCTTAAGGAAAAAAAAAGTTGTCTTTCTTGACATTGTAAATATAGCTGATGTTTCCCTTTTTGTAACTATGTGGGATGCAATCTGAGAACTATTAAGGTAAATAGCAAAAAGACTTAGTTTTACAGCACCACAGACACTGCTGAAACTGAGTATGTTTCTAAATCACCTAAAAAGCAACACAAAATCAGAGAAACAGAGTGAGGGATTTCAGTGGATATATAAAACCTAATTGCTCCTTTTCCAAGCAAGTAATGTAAAACATATAAGTATTTGTTGGTTTTTAATAATACCTTTAAAACTAGGAATATAACTTAATTGCCTTTTTTATGGCATACATTTTTATGGTAGCAGTAATTTAATGTTGATTTTTTTCTTGCATGAGAGGCTGTTAATGAAACTCCAGTGAAAGAGATAAGAGTAGTTTCCTTTTTTCTAGCTACTTTTGTGCAATAAGCAGATGGTAAAATGTCTCTCCACATGTTTTACTGGCACCAACAGCCTCGTGCAGACAATTGACTGAACATTGTCTTCCAAAATCCCCATCTGATAACGAAACAGCATGGTGAAAAAAAAGATAATCCTGTGGGAATCAGGAATTCCTTCACCTTCACTTAAATCTCCCTAAAGTGTGGGAATTAATCTAACAAGTGGGAAAAATTGAGACATAGGAGTTCCCCTTGTTACCATGGAAACTACCAGTTGTCCAACTGACAAAAGAGAATAGATTTGTTGTATTAATATCTTCAGCATCTGAGGAGAACACAGTATTTATGGAGTTGGGGAATCACAGGGTAATGAGGTTGGAAGGGACCTCTGGAGGTCATCCAGTCCAACATCTTGCTCAAAATGTATCCAACTAGTTCAGGTGCCTGAAGATGTCAGCTGAGTTTTGAACATCTCCCAGGGATGAAAACTCCACCATCTCTCAGGGAATTCTGTTCCAATCCAGTGGAATTCCCCAATGAAAACAATTTCTTATTCCTGTGTTCTGCTTTGTTCCTGTTCCCTCCAGTCCTGTCACTGTGCACTTCCATGAAGGGTTTGGCTTTGGCTCCATCAAAGATAACTTCCAACCACTCATCCCATTCTCTGGGGTGTTGCTCTAGGGATTTGGACTTGTCCTTGTTAAACTCTCTGAGGCTCTTGACACCTTGTTTCTTGAGATTTTCAGCTCCCTCTCAGCATGACCTCCAGCATGCCTGCCATCCCCTGGCTTGATATCACTGGCAGGCTTGCTGTGGGTGAATTTATGATAATCCAGGTCATTAACAGAGACATTTAGCAGAATGGGTCTCATATTGGTTCCCTGAGGAGACTCAGTGAGGAACCAGGCAGCACTCTCTGTATTCATGGGCACACAACCCTTGAGTCCTGCAATCATGCCAGTTTTCCACATACTTGATCACCCGCATTTCCAATCTCTAGCTCACCACCTTGGGTACTAGGACACCACGGGAAACCACATCAAAAGCTTTGCAAATTGTGGTGCAGCTGTCTCATTACAGGAGTCAGGACGTTTGGGAGCAGGGACATTTGTGCTGCTAAAGATTCGTCTTGATTTTTGCCTGTTTCTTTTAATTTCTTTCCTAGTTTTCGCCCTGCTACTTACATGCGGTTAAAACTTCTGGTTTCTGTTGTCCACTTGACAGAGTACTGTCTGAAATCTCAAAAAATGTGAAAAGGCTAAATGGAAGGACAGGAGCCCATGAAAGGAGACCTGCACTCACTGTCTTATGGCTCCTGCTAGTTGGCTCAACATGGATATGAAAAGTATTTTTCAGGCAAAATGCTATTTTTCTTGACTGGACAGGTTCCCTGGCTGCCTGAAGCCTCTGGGAAGGCACTGTCTTCTCCTCTTCTGAAAAGAAAGAAATTTTTTTGTGCTTGCAAAGCCAAGACGTGTGAGAGAAGATGCTGTTTAATCACTGCTGACAGACAACAGTTTGCAAAGACACTATTCAGAAAAGAGGTCTTTAATTTCAGCTAAAATAAAGTAAATTTCAAACACAGTGAAAACCTTCCATTATTTGGCCAAAACAAGGGTTAATTTTTCTTTCTGGAAGACAGAACATACTTGGGGGAAATATTCATTTAAAAATTTAGTTTTATGCCAAAGACCAGTTTATATTTTATACCAGAAAATATTTTCAATCTGCTGCCTGAGGCTAGGTGGGTGAGTCCCCAGAACCTAGATGAAAAT
>VXBN01012779.1:178477-205859 GCA_013397395.1 Sinosuthora webbiana
AAAAAAAACAACCACAGGGAAAGGGCAAAAAAGTTAAAAAAAAAAAAAAAAAAAAAAAAAAAAAAAAAAAAAAAAAAAGGACTTTATTGACTCACACAATGAGAAAAGTAAGTTAGATTAGACCAGGCCAAAATTAGTTTTGTGCAATAAATTGCAAATCTGCTGTGGATTTTCCTATGTTTCTGGACTGGATTTGTCTCTATTACTCAAAAAGGCAGTTTTAAGAAATGTCTGATATTCTCTGTTCTATACTTCCATCTGTCCCCTAAAGCTAATTTAGAGAAACAGGAAGCATTTTCATGTATTAAGTTTCTGCTTATTGTTTAAATAATAGCATTTGCTGAGCTGGACTTTTAAGCACATTTACAAGGTCTACAGACTGGATGTTTGGTGTTGGAACCCACTGAAAAATTCTCTTACAGCAGAAGAGAATCCCAGAGCTGAAATGAAGCAAAGTGGCACACAGTTATTTTACACCAATGGATTTGACTTTTATATTTTCTTGAGTTTCTACAAAAGTCCAGGCGCTTCATGTATCTGAATGAAGTAATCTGAGATACTGTAATACAAAATTACTCCTATTTCAAGATAATGTATTTTTTTATGGAAGTTTTCAGATTAATTTTCAAGATATCAGGATTTTTGGATTTACAAGGCATGTAGGGAATAAAACAAGATCACACTGCTCCCCATCATCCTTACACACATGTATTTCTGGCACAAGGAAGGGCTTGTGAAGTAAATCATCCTTGTTAACTACACTTAGAGTGACTTGACTGTGACCTGACTGGCAAGAGCTTTTAATTAATTTTACACCAGGAAGTCACAAGATATTGTATAGCTGCCAGCCAAAACTACCAACAACAATTTTAAGGAAGGCATCCAATCTGAAGTGCCCCATTTCTGGGACACCTTACGTTGTCCAATTTTCTGAGCTGTCAGACAGCAGAGAAAATCCGTGTGAAACAGCATCTGAAATTCTGTCCCTAAATTGCCAGGAAAAGTCTCTTTAAAACTGAGGCAAATGTCAACATTTTGGATATAAGTACATATTTGTCCTTAAAATACATGGAATAATCCCTTTACATGAATGTTACTTCTTAGACCCTTGGTGTTTCTGGCTAGAAGCTGAGGAATCAGGATGGCTAAATTATCTCAGGTGTTTCCAAGGAACAGGTTTCAGTTCTCACATGAGTTTTTGGTTATAGTCATAGCATCATTTTGAGAATACATCTCTACTTGCACTCAGAATCAAAGAGAGATGGCAGTCTCATGCTATTCACAGGAAATTTTCTAAGGTATTGCATAGTAGACCTGATTCAATTTTTCAGCATTACAATAATTTTCAGTGTATTTCCTTTTAAATGTGCATTTTTTTTTTTTTTTGAAGCATACTGGGCTGTTTAATTGGGTATCATGGGTGTTGAAAGAAATGGGAAACATTCTTGGCATAATACAAACCAGATGATTTGATATTACCCTTACTCATTTCTTTTGTTTGCCCTGATTGACACCAGGGATTGTGACTGCCACCAGGATAGGAAAACAGCTCTGATGAGGTAAAAACACAGTGATGTCCTTTTCTTCTGCCATGGAGAAGCAGGTCTTGTTTCCTCTCTCCCCAACACCCTGTTTTCATGGGTCTCCTCTCTGAGTGTGCAAATTTAAGAACAGAAATATTAAGAAACCAAACAGAAGAACAGAGCAGTGTGACTCTTAACTTGCTGCTCCCAGGCTGCCTGCATAAATGTCTAGACTAATTACAGGAGCAGTCTTGCTCAAAACACACACTAATGGCCTGACTTACTATTTATAGAAACGACCTTGAATATTTGAAAGACAAAAAACCACACGTGTAAATTATTCCCTGCAGCTAACAGGAAGACTTTCAGCTTTTAAGCATGTAGGTGAACAAAACATCACAGCAACGTGCATGATAATAGGCAAATTCAACACAGTTTTAGACCTCTTGCAAAATTATAGGGCAGCAATAGGACCAAGCACAACTCAATGGAGGGACAAAATCACACCTGGCTCTGTATGTGAGCACGAGAGAAAAGAAACACACTGACTTGTCACCTTGGGGCTGGAGCAAACACCTGACTGGGAGAGAAAGCAGCTTGGTGTTTAGACTTCAAACCTGGGTGAAGAAGAGACAGCACAGCAAGACCAGTACTACTTATAAGCCTTATACTCTCACACAGGAATAATCAGAGCCATACTGGGATATTGCTTCTTGTTGCTGCTGTTTTGGCAGTGTGAAAAGTCTTTTCCTGACCTGGACATTTCTAGATATGTCATCAAGATCTGGAAAAAGCTCATCAGACAAATATCCTTTGGAAAAATATCACAAACACTCCACAACCCCTAGGACTTAAAGGAAAAAAATGTGGCTAACTATATAAGTATTCCATTAGATGACTGGCATGGGAAGTACTGACTTGGTTCAGGAAGTAGTACATATACTCTGACCCTGAGGAAAAGATATTTTAAAAGAATAGTGTAAATATCAAAAGAACATAAATGAAGTGCATGGGACTTCAAATTGTATACCATGTTTTGTAGAGATTCACCTAGAGCAGAAGGTGACTGGTAATATTTACCCAGTAGGATAAGGAATAGTCTGTGGGCAGAATAGAATGGAGCAGCAGTGAGTTACTTAAAATCACCTGTCAGTGCAAGAACAGCTCTTTGCTCCACTCTCTGGAAGTCACAGGATACTTTTAGGCACCCCAACTGAGGGGAAAAACAGTAAAAGCTAGTTACTATTGCAAGCCCTAATTCAGAGTGGTTCTCAGCCCATTCTTAATACACTCAAAGTCATTTTAGGAGTAGGCAAGAACGTGAGCTACCTGTAATCATGTGCAAAGCAAGAGAGTTAACTGAAAATGTGTGCTTCTTAAAAGGAATAAAATGTGAAAGAACAAGGTTCATTTCACTGGTAAAAAAGGGAGTTATATGCACATGGCTACAATTGCACAGGCAAGGCTTTTAATTTCTTTTCTCTGTTGATATTTCATGCTATTCACTGCTGATTTGTAATGGGGGGTGGGACAAGGTGACCTCCAGAAATCTCTACCATTGTAAGTTACTCTATAGTTCAGTGCTTAGTTTGTAAGAAATAACAATAAAAAAATCAACCCAAAATAGAATTTTCACTAAGATAGTGACACAAACGTATGTAAAAAAAGGAAAAATCTGAAATGGTCTTTGGTAATATAAATATTACAAGGCACCACACTTTCCCCATCACGTTCTTCAAGGTAGGAAACTACTTTGCTTGGAAATGCACAGAAGATGAAGATACAAGACTACTCAAGGGAGAAATGCCTTGCATTCCAACCAGTTGGGCCCATGCAAAGGTCCATGTGCTGTAAACTCTCAGGTCTGAAATCTGACATGCTGATGTTTTCATCTGTGTGACTGCCCAAAAAGTGCTGTATTAGGGTAACAGACGCTGAAGGTTCTTTCCTAAATTCAAGCATAGACTTTTCTTAGCATTTTGTGAGAAATTTTTCAAAGCTTTTATTTGCCAATGCTTACAAATCTTAAACCCTTCCAAAGGGTAGTAAAAGTGCAGCAGAGCAAATTTTGTGGTCTGAATTTCCCCTGAAAGTACCTAACCACTCTGGCAATTCTGTAGATGTATCATCCTTTCTCCATCACAGTTCTCTTTTTCTGTCATTCTGATGTGAGAACTGATAAAGCTTCAAATGTAAAGAAGAAGTTCTTAACAATGTCTCTGCCTTTTATTTCTCCTTTTTATTCCTCCCTTCCCTTTAGCCCTCCCCAAGTGATGGTATTATAGAGAAGGAGGATGAGAAGTTTTCTAGACGGTATTGCTCATGTTTAAGCATAAACTTAGGACTTTTTGAATTATGTAAAGTGAATTTGTGAACTGATTCTCTTTCCTGTTCTAACAAGTTATGCTGGGCTCTCTGTCTCCAGTTCTGCAGCACACGCTGGTTAAAAGGACTGCAGGATCACTCTTTATAACAGTTAAGTCAGAAAAAAAACCAAAAACAACTCAAATCTTGCCATCCAGAGCAAGATTCAATTACTGTCATAAAGCTGATAGAAGTGCTAGAGCATTTGCAAGTACTTATGGATGGAATAATTGCAAAGGAGTTGTTACTTGGTGTGCTTGTTTGGGCTGAGGTAGAATTAATTCTCATCTCAATGGCTGGTATGGAGCCATTGGATTTTGGATTTGTGCTGAGCTCAGGGTTGATAACACAGAGATGTTTTTGCTGTTGCTGAGCAGGGCCTGCACAGAGCCAAGGCCTTTTCTGCTTTTGGTACTGCCACACTGGGGAGGGGACTGAGGGTGCCTGGGAGGAGACACAGCCAGGACAGGTGACCCCAACTGACCAAAGGGATATTCCAGACCATGTGGCACCAAGCTCAGTGTGTAAAGCAGGGACAAGAAAGAGGAATGGGGGCACACCTGGAGGGATGGCATTTGCCTTCCCCAGTAACCATTTGCATGATGAGGCCCTGCTCTCCTAGACCACGCCAGGGCATTGCATGCCCATGGGAAGCAGTGAGTGGATTCCTTGTTTTGCTTTGCTTGTGTGCACAGCCTTTGCTTTCCCTATTAAACTGTATTTCTTCTCAGCCCATGAGTTCTCCAGCTTTCATCCTGCCAATTATCTCCCTGATCTCTCTGGTGGGGGAGTGAGTGAGCAGCTACGTGGGGCTTGGCTGCTGCCTGGGGTTAAGCCATGGGAATTCTCACACAGCTGTTTCAAGTGTTGCTATAAAGTTATCTTTTCCAATATTCTTTTCTAAAATTTTCCGTCAAGATTGGTGCTGCCAAGACTCCTGCTGCAAGACATCAAGTTCCTAAAGTAAATGGGATAATTTGGTAGCCTGAATTGCCTATCAGCCACAAGACTGATTTTATGTTTCATTTTGATGTTGCAGTTTCTGCTGGATATGGGTGAGGCCCTAATCTCTCTTCAAGAACCTCACACAGGTCAGCAGGAGTGAGACTCCACAAACTTCCCCTGACAGAAACTCAAAACAAGGACTAGCTTACAACTTAGGAAACTGGGCACAAAAAGTTCAACTTAGAGTCTATAAAATACAAAACTTGAAAAAAACACCTTAATGTAAACTGAGATGGCAATTTCTTTTCTGGGCCAGGTGCTGGAGTGGATACAGGGCTGGCTCCTGCAAACACACATCCCCTTGCGTTGGAATTAGGCAGACTAGCTACCATCATGGCTATTTGTAGACACATGGTTGTCATATGATTTGGGAATTCGCGCTGCTATATTCTGGGTAGGAAAGGGGCAACAGAGAGGCCAGGTTTAAGTCCAAACTTCCATTGTAATGATGCCTTAAGTTTTAGCTTTTGTATTTTCACATTCTGTGCTGCCTAGGGGTGCAGTTCTGAGCCTACATTAGGTGCTGGTAAGCTCTTTTCAGAGTAGGTAGACAAAATAAATCCTTTTCCTGATGAACACCAAGGACAACTTTCAGGCCCAAAAGCACAAACAGTGGTGGCCTGAAGGGAGGAACAAGAAGAATGGGACACCTCACAACCTGAAGCTGTAATTGGATGATTAAACCCCAATATACAAATGGACCAAAACTTATAAAAATGTAAGATCTTGTGGCAGGTCAACCATCTTGTGACCATTCTCAGTCCACCCTGGGTGCAGCCCTGGTCAGGCTCTTGTCCTGCCCAAGCTGTATCCTAAAGGCCTTTCAATAAATACCTAGTTTATTCTCTAGCTCTGTCCAGTCTCTGTTCCAGGTCAGCCTTCCCAAGGCATCAGTAACTCATAACCCTGACAGCTCAAGTGAGCATTGGGGCCAGCATGGGAAATCATCAGTTTCAGTATCAAAGAGACTAAAAAGAGAACCTTTCCTGTAAAATTGTGTAGGAGACAGCTACATCATGGTGTTCTGGGAATATGAGATTTTCATTTGTTTCTCACAAGACAGGATAGTCAGTAGGTCATCCAGGTGTATAACAGAACAATTCAGTTTGAAATGGACCTCCAAATCCCAGCTCAGAGCGGGTCTAAAAAGGTCAAGTTTCTTAGGGCCATGTCCAGGTTCCAGGTGAGTCTTGAAGGACCCCAAGAGTAGAGATTTTACATCGTCTTCGGGTAAACTCTTTCAGTATTCAGTATTTGATCCCAGTACCTGACCAGAATGTCCCATGTTTCAACTTGTGGCAATTGTGCCCAAATCCTATCATGCATTTCTGAGAATAGTCTAGCTCCACCATCACTTTGTCATCTGATCAGGATGCTGTAGACAGGAATAAGATTTTCTCTAAGCCTTCTCTTCTTAAGGCTGAGCAAACCCATTTCTCTCAGCCTTTTTTCCTCTGACAAGCTTGGTGGCAAAAAGGCAGTGCCTCAGTCTTCTCCCTGCCATTTATCAGTAGTTCCCCTCTCCCACTGACCAGTAGGACCACATTCTCCTCAAACTTTCTTTTGCTGCCAGTATCCTGAGAAAAGACCTTTCTTGCCATCCTTCACATTCTTTGCTAGTTTCAAGTGCAACTGATCTTTGGTTTTCCTGACTTCATTTCTGAATGCACAGGCAATGTCTTTGCACTCCTCCTTGGCAGCCTACCCTGCTTCCACCTTCTGTGTGCATCTTTCCAAAACTGAATGATAGAACTGGGATTATGGGTGTGTAGTTTGAATAGAAGTGTGTAATATCACATGGTGGAAAACTTAGAGTTCAAGGTTTTAGAATATAGTAATATGTATATATAAAGCAAGATGGAGGTTTTAGGGCAGAAGTTAGTCCCTTTTAACCACCTTCTTCATGGGTTTAGGTGGTATTTTGTAATTGGATAGAAAAGTCCTCATTGTGGGCATTGGGTGGTTGGTTATTGGGTTAAAAGTAAAAATAATTTAGATGTCATTTCTCAATTGGACTGTTTCTACTTAGAAGGCCTTGCAGAGAGATAGATAGGGCTCCATTATTACTTTGCTAGCAAGAAGTGCTGTAGAACTCACAGCCTGTGAGACTGTAATAGAGATAAGAATTAATAAACATCTGAGTCTAAAGAAGAAATATTCTCTCAAGCATTTAATCCCAGATCTGGCAAAAAGAAGATAAAAAGCGACATCCCTGTGCTCATCTGTCCTCTAATCCTCACCTAAAAGTTCTCTATTCACTCATCACCTGTCCCAAGGCAAAATCCGTGCACCTGCTTTGTACAGAACTCAAACTCTCCTCTCTGCCATCCTCCCCCACCCTGTCTTTTCTGCATCTCTCCACTGCAGCAGTGCAGTCATGAGAGCTATCCCACCACATCACCACAATCCTAACAAGGTCTTAGATCTACAGTTGTGTGAACACAACCCTCCTGCATATTCCTTATGCTCACAGGTTTGTGTACAAGCATTCGAGATGGGTCTCTCCATGTTGTGGTAACCCTTCCTGGCACACCTCATGTAAAGCCACCCTCAGAGGGTTGGGAAGCTTGTTTGCAAAGACCCCCTTTGTCAAGCACACCCCAACCCAACCACCAGTTCTTGCTGTGACTGTGGTCACAGAAGCCAAAGGCCCATCTGTGGGACCAGCTATGCAGCCAAGCTTCAACACCCTGTCACACTGTGTCCACTTAGACTTTTCCCTCTCTCCTGGTCAGGGCCTGACAGACATCATCTGTTCCACCTGCCCTTTACCCTCCTCTCAAGTGTAGCCATCCTCAATGCACTCCAAGTTGCTCTCTGCAGCATTGTGGGAAGAACAGCAAAGGGTAAAAATCCAAAAGATAAACAAGCCAGGGCAGCACCTCCACACATTCCAGACTGGCTGCTGAATTATTGCCTTTATAGGAAGGAGTCTCCTTTAACTAATTAGAGGGCTTTTAACCTTCATGCAGACACAAGCTTCAGGCCCAGCTGACTTTGATCCCATACATCTGATCTGTGTACGTGGTCCCTAGCTCAGCTTCCCTCTAACATCAGTGCTCATGCATTTGTTTTGAGTGGCTGCTTGGCACAAGAACTTCGAAGCTGACTTTACTTACTGCTACAGAAGGGTACCATACACAAGGGTTTGTAGTTAGAGCATGTGTACTTGGAAAAAAAACAGCATCTCTTCTTGGGGACTTGAAGTCAGACTATCTCAGTTTTTAGTGCACAGGCTGCTGAATTATTAGGAGACCCAGGGAAATGTATAAAGACTCAACAAAAGCTCCTGAAGGTCTACAGCCAGGTATCTTCAACAGCACAAGCAAGGACAGGTAAGAAAACAGCACTACACTTCACATTACAAAACATGGGACTGGTAGTACCAATAGTAGTTTTAAGTCTCCCTTGTTCATCTTGCTGCTTAAATTTATCATTCTGATGAAAAAGAAACTACTTAAAAAGTAGCCTGAGAGTAGGCAACCAGACATCAGCCGAGTTTAAAATGCTGTTCATTTGCAGCAGGTTAAAAGTAACAGAAGATAAAGGTGGTGAATGACATCTTTCAAAAACTTTTTCTAAGGAGAATGAGACAGTAGAAGGGCATGCAAGGAGCCAAAACAGATGTCGTTTAAAAACAAACAAGTCTCTTATTTCACAATCAAAATTTTTTAGAAGGATGTAAACCTGAAGCAACCTTGAAAGAAAGCCCAAAAGAAAAAGTTGTGTATCCTTAGACCGATGTATGGTAGGTCTGCCTCCTTTCTATACCGCTGCAAACTTCTAACAAATCTTTGTTTCATGTTATTTAAACTTCTTTAGAAGGTTCATTAAATATGTAAATGCTCCTCTTGAGGACTGAAAGCATTCCTGAGCTCTTCTGCAATGACTAAGCCTTTCACCTTCCTTTTTATTGTGTTGAAGAAGAGAATTAACTTGAGAGAAGCACAAAAGAAGGTGAACCCTCCTCACCCAGACTCAAGATGTTTGTGGAAAGAAATATGAAAAACAACAAAGTATTAACTCATGGAGAAAGCAGAAGCATCCACAGCAGAGGAATGTCAGTCCTTTGAAGACTGCACACAATCCAGATCCTTTCTGGATGTAAAAATGAATGCTTTTAAAATTCAAGCCAGAAAAGGGGCCCAACTTTCTCTTAAAGGTAAGAATTTACAATTGTCATTGATGTACAAGAAGCAACATCAACAGCCTGTCATCTAGATCATTGATTAGGATTTCCACAGAATACTGTAAACACTGCGCTGTGATCATTGACACAAGTCATTTCAATGAATGCCCAAAGTTTCAAAGTGCAGTGAATCTCTAGGTTTGCAGTCATCGCCAACCATTACTAACAATTTGAGGCAGCTTTCTGTTGTCTGAATTTTCCATTTTGAGATGGCACACATTAAACACAGGCCAAACCATTCGTTCTGCCCCGCCCTTACATTAGTGACACTGCATGCCGTCCCTGGAAATAATGCTGGCAGGAGAGTATGGTCAGGAAACGCCACCTGCTGTCTCCTGGATCACTGCTCCAAAAGGCTGCTGCAGTGCAAGGACACGCACAAAACCCACGTTTCATTTTACTGGAAGAACATTTGACTATGATAAATAGCAATCCTTTTCCACACAATACCCCAAAGGGCTCACCACAGCTATTTACAACGCATAAAATTTTAAGCAGCACTTCCTACAGAATCTCTTGCTGTGAAACCTGGAGAAACAAAAAATGCAGCTATTCACTTTGAAATGTAAATGCCTTGGGGTTTTTTTTTCAGATTGTAAAAAAAAAAAAGAAAGTTAATTGATTTTAAGACTATTGACTTCTCTTTGAGTTAAAGGTTCATCATGAATGAAAACTGAGTATCAACTGCACTAACAGTGCACATCCTATTCTCTGAGGCTGTTTCCAGGAGAGGTGCCTAGCACCTCAGCCCTCGACATTCCAGCCACTCTAATCCAGCAAAACCCCCAAGTATTTGCTTATCTTTAGACAAGTTTGGGTTCCTGATCTTGGGTGCTGGGATGCCAGGAGTCAACATCACCTAAGCACGTTCAACTAAGCATCAGACTGAAGTCTCTTCAACACAAAAGCCAGTGTGCTTAGAATCTTGATGCACCAAAAGATGAATCCATAAATAATCACCCAAATCCAAGATTACCCAAGTAACAGCCTCTGGGACTTGTATGACACAAATTAGACTTAGTTGGAAATCAGCTGCATAAATATTAGAACTTGCTTATTTCCCCCAGCTTTTTTTCCTAAGGGAAAATGTTAGCAGTCTTCTACAACACTTCTAGAGCAACAGACAATATTCTAATTTTAATAGTCTGAATTTTGCATGTGTTTCTTCGAACCTATCCTTTAATCTTAAGTCTCTGCTTTCTTCTACTGAAGTACTGTTAGTTAAGTGCATCTCCTTTTCTTCTCAAGACAAAGATGTTCTTTCTTTAAGAAAAAATCAACTTAGTACTCTTGAGTAAATAAACCTCAAGAAAACAAACAGCCAAGAGAAGAAAGAATGGAAAACAACAACTAGAGTGACAATTTTAATAGAAGTTATGATTACTTCAGTTGTAGGATACAGCCTTAGATAGGAACATAAGCCAATTCTGATTAGAATAAACAAGCACACATGCACAGTCCTAGGATGCAACAACTTCTTGCCATTACTGCAAATTTTAAAGTGTCAAGGTAGGAAATTAAACAGAACTGATCTTATGTATCTGCTATGTAAGACTATATGGGTCAAACTGTCTTTGATGGCCTTTAAAAATGTGGCATCTATATACTTTTTACACCTAACAGTTGTCCCAATTGTACTGAACAACATCAGATGGTTTTCCTGTCCATACAAACAGAGTAAACTGAATAGCAATTAATTCCTTTAATTTTTTTGCCACTAATCCTTGCCACACTGCAAGCAGCCTTTACGAATCTCGTATCAAATTTATTTGTGGAAAAAAGATTGGGAATTTCTCAAGGGTCCACATAGTACTGGAAACGTTGAAAGAATTTTCAGTGAAGGGAAAATTATGTGTGGAATTACATACTACACAATATTACAGAAAAAGTAGTAGCTGTATTCTTAGATTAATGAATGTAGTACTTTAATCTATGTCACCAATCATAAAAAGGGTACATGATTCATAGAAACGTGATACACACTTCAAATTATTCTTCAGTTGCACAAAATTCCATCTACTTTGTAAAAGTTTTTGTACATAAATATCAACAGGACACAACGTGACAAAATAAATAAGATACAGAGTTAGAGCTTCAGAAGGAAACATCCCACTGCCTGTAGCCACATGGATGGGTTCTTGTTTCTTGGGTGTCTCGCTGGCTTCATTGATATAGATGCAGATATTTTTTCACAGAAAATATATGCTGAGTTCTGACATTCACTTGAGTGGAGCAGAGACAAAATAAATAAACAGAAGGGAGAGGAGAGATAATGCAGCTCAACTTGGCAAGTACCAGCTGAGTTCCACCTAGTCTTGTGCTCACAAGACCGCCAAGTTCCCTTACCAACATGTTCATCATTTCACATACAAAGGCACCCAAAGGCACAGGAATGCTAGCCAAGGTATATCTGTTCCCAATTCCTTCTATTCCGAATGGTGAGTTCAGATTCTTGGGCATACAGGATTCACAGGCAGAAACTGCTTCTTATTGCTACAGTCAAAGCACATTTGATCTAGAGTCATTAAAGCTGGACAAAGTGAAGCTTCTTTGTACTTTTCCTTCAATCAAAAAAGAGGGTAAACTATGCAGATGGTGTAATTATAGCTGAAAACGTGATCATAATTGCTCTAAAAAGTTTTTTATAACTCAGTAGCAAATTTGCATCAAGATTGGCTTATCCTAGGAATCTTAGCATCAGAAAATTAGAAGGAAGCAATTTGCGAAGTCACTCACTCTGAGAGTGACTTTTGATCAGGAATCTCCTTCAAGTGAGAAAGCAATCACTTTACCATGCTAATTCCCATGGCATTTCCATGATCCCAGTTGATATGAAAAAATTACTAATATATTTCTTTAGGAGAAAAAGATATTGAAGTGAACAAAAGATGCTTGCTTCCCCCTGATTCTCTTGAGCTCTACAGACCGTGAATTAACAGTGCAAGCACTTCCATGCTCTTTTATCTGGACTCTTGCCTGCCTCTATCCTTTCAGTCAGAACATTGTATTTGATGAAGACCAAATTTTCTTCTCATGAACCACAGAAATCAGGGCAGATACTCATATCATTTTGCCTGCTTTGCTCACTTCCATCCATTCACTTCCAAAATATTTAGCATAGGAAAACCCTGATACAAGGGCCTAAGGGAAAACCTTTCTATCACTCCCATTTCTGAACAACACAAAAATGCCCACTGTTGCAGCTTGTTTTTAGGATCAAAATTGAAAAACAGAAGCTACACGATCTGTATTTAAAATGAAATTTTATACAAACAATTTAAAACCGCTCACTGTGTAAAAAGGGAAAAGACATTTTATTTGAACCTGGATTATAAGAGATGCTATGGGCAGTTCAGTTTGGCATCAAATACTGAACTATTTTAACAACAGATTTGACCACAGTGGATAAGCACCCCGATAGCCCAGTTGTTTCTGATTTAAAAGCTTTGCAGTGATCCTCTTTGAACTAGGAATCTGGAAAAGCATGTCTTCCAGCGTGCACATGGTTATCCGTCCTGAAGCTTGTAGTTTGGTGTAAATATTTCCTAATTTGACAGAAAGGTCAGGGTTCTCTTCCATCTTTTCCTTGACTGTAGACAGCTAAGGAAGAGAAAATGTCAGATTGTTACAGTTCAGCAAGTGGAGTTCTCATTCTACCACCACACCGAAGAAAAGCAGTAACTCATAGTAAAAAAAAAAAAAATGGACACAGTGTAAGATAGGCAGCTAAGGCAATGACTCATAAGATGAGGATTTTATGAAGAGTACATTATGCATCACCACAAAACGGTGGAAAAGCACTGGTTATCTACTAAAGAGACTTTATTAGATTTAAAACTTCCTTGAAGTTGTACAATCCTATTTTCAGTCCTAGTACAGAGAAACACAATTAGTTTCTATTTAAATCCAGGAAACATAATTGCTTCCTGGAATCTACTATCCAGATCAGCACAATTCTAATTATTATTATGTATCTTCATAAATGCACAGCACAGTACAAATCCATAAAATTCAGACTACAGAAGACTGAGAAGTTCTGTTTGCCATACTCAAGAGTATGAGCTGAAGTGTTAAGTAAATCCCTTAAAAATATTATTATCAATAAACTTTTGTGGAAGGGGACGTTTTGTGGAAGTTAGGATTAATGCTTAGTCTTCTTCTGGCAGCTAAAAATTTCCCAAACAAAGTCAAAATACAACACTAATGCATGCAACATTTACTGCAATGACTTTTTCAAATGAAGTGCTGCTTAAAGAATTTCTTTGCAATATAGCAATTAATATATATGGGCTATGTTTTGAAAGGTTGGCACTCCCCTTCTCCGAATACTTATTATTTCACATATTAGTTATTAGTTTTGTTTAACAGGCAGCAGTGCAAGACTAAGTATTTAATTGCTAACACAGTCTTAAATGTCTTGCTTTATTGGCACATCCAAAATGAATATAATAAATAAGCTTCAGGAAAACCAGCAGCAATGCTGACAAACTGAGAAGCGCTACATATATGCTCTGAAGGAAGCCTTCTTATTGTTCAAGACTTTAAAAAAAGTTTTCACAGTAAAATATAGTTAAATAGCAAAAGCTAGTATTTCCCATATCACACTTCCCTGTATGGCATCACAGGTCTTTCATGTATTACCAACCTAACAATACTGCTGTCACCAGAAACTTTGTTCTCATTTCATATGAGATGAAAACAGCATAGGAGGCAAGGGATTAAATCATTTAATGCCACTAGAGAAAGTGTCATCTACATTCAGATGAAATATGAGCTTCTAGAAGCAAGATCCACAATAAAAGTTAAGTGAGCAGCTAAGTGTTTTGTCCAAGAGCAGAGGAAGCCACCCAGCTGCTTTGGCACTGTAATGCCTCAGAACCCAAACAACCACGGCAGGGCAAACTCAGGCACCTGCAGCTCTGTAGGTGAACTGATACAGTTTAGCACCTGGCCAGAGTGTTATGAGCCAGGTGTAAATGTGTCAATCTCTGAGGGTCCAGCCCTTGCAGATCAGCTTAAAATAATCTTGGTGAGACCGCTCTTCAGAGGTGTTTTGTATAGCAAAAGGTTTAATAAATGAAAAATAACAACCGTTACAGAAAACAAAAGAAAAGCCGACCAGAGGTGCCTGAGAAAACCTCTGACACCCTGCTAGAAACACTCCAAAAAGCCCCTTAGCTCCTTTGTGCTCCTTCCTGAATACTTAACGCTTTAGGAGGGACAATTTGGCTTGCTGCCAATAGGGAGAGGTACAGGATTTGAAGAACAGTGACAAGGTCCAACAGGTGCTTCTCTCGGCACTGAGCCAGTTACTGTCCAAAGGGTATGGAAAGTTCTAGGTAAACTTCCTAAAATGTCTAGGAGGTGAACTGAAACCCCTTTCCTTGTATAGGAACACTGGCTGTGGGTGTGGGGTGCATGCCAACAGTGAACCACCACTGCCATGGCTCAGCCCAGTACCAGGAACATTCTCTCATCACTGTGTACTCACCACCTGCTCAGAAAACTCCATTCTTTTCACAAAGGGAGGAGTATCTACTTCCACTGCTGCCTCTAATGTATTTATTACTTCTTTTAGCAAACCAGATCTGAGCTGGACAAGGACCTTAAAAATAAAATAAGAACACACCACACAAATAGTATATATCATAAGGAGGTGAATCTTTACAAAAGTGTTCCAGGAAGGCATGAAGCAAAGCAGGGCAAAATACATTTCCAGATGGTGTGCTGAGAAAAATCCATTCATTGCAAAGAAAGAGATGGAATAATCAATTTCTTTAAATGTTTGGGGTTTTTTACCAGCTGGGACCTGGAAATGAAGGGTGAGGCTGGAGGTAGAGCTCCTCTGTTGGAGTTGCACTACCTGCTCTTGAATAAAGTAGTTTCTACCATGGTTTAGAGGTCACTTGCATGGCACAGGCAGACTTTCTCTCAGATTACAGACTGCACAACTAAAGAAAAAAACTGCTGTGTGTACACATGTGGATACAGTTTGTAGGGCTGAAGGAGGCCTGAAGCGGGCAGAGTGTTTACTCAGAGCTGTGTTTTTAAATCTTTTGGAGCTAGAAAGCAAAAATTATAAACAGAAATTCTTCATGAGTCCATGCTCACAGATGTAGGATTTACATTCCCACCTATGGTAGGAAGTAATTTTAAAAAGTGAGTGGAGATTGAGTTCAGAGTGTAAGTCATCCAACTGACAGAAACTGTCTGCTGGCTCACAAACAAGCTCAGCAACACCACCAACACAGGCCTGTGCTAGTAAGAGGCTGGTCTTCTGTTACTTTGCACTTGGGAGTTTATTGGCCAGTGTAGCATACTCTGCAAGATTTTAATACAAGGCAAGCATACTTACTTTAAGATTATTGTACAGTTTGTTCTCTGTTGTCATTATCTGGGAACAATAAAATTTGGCTTGTGCTACATCGTTCTGGGAAGGAATCATAAATAATAAAAATCAGTCATAGATGTGTGTCAAAAACTTGCTCAACAAAAGAAAAACAACAGTCCTTCACAACTTATCAATAAATCACAAAGCAGCATCTAGAACCCCTTTACCAAGACCCATAGACACCAAACAGCACCCAGCTTGCAAAGGGATTAACCCATGCTGGAGTTCCCATGTCATCTGGCTCTTTATTACTCTGTGTGTACCTGTCACATGCAACCACCATTAAGCATGAGATCACCTAGAAGATGGAAGGTTTACACACATGCTCAGTTCAACACATGTCAGAGTAATGAAGTGCAGCATATGTTATTCTGTATATTTATCCTGCCCAGTCCTTCTAACCTTTTGGATATATACACTTACAGCACTGTATCCATGTCATCAATTGATTTGTACAGACAGTAAATGCTACACTGACATTTAATAGACCAAGCAACGCTACTTGGGATCAAGAAACATCTTACTTACAGCAAGAAGTGCTGTCAAAATTCATTCAGCTTAAGGAACAATTAAATGTAATGTGGAGCACTATTCCATTTGCAAAACAAGAATTTCATCACGTCATTGTACACATGAAAAAATTTAATCCAATGATGCTATTTTTCAGCATCTGCATTCAGAGACAAAGCAAAAAAGACCCCAGAGTGCATAGCAACATTTAACAATTCTACTCCATTAATTCAAATTTGTGAGTAAGATCAAATTTATAGCACTCCCAGCGTCCATGACCTCTGCTTTAACGTGGAACAGAGAAGGTTCAGGACATACCCAACCTGTATACACAAATTAATGGCAGAGGAAATCCGAACTTTATTCCAAACTTTAGAATTTCCTAAATTAGAATTTCCTAATTCCTTTAGAATTTCCTAACAGGAGAACAGTCCTGCTCCATTTTTCACCCTGTGCTGCCTCAGAGCCTCTTCATATCAGTACTCAGGCATATGAGGTATAGCAAAACCTCCCCGGGCACCACCATGTTATGGAGAAGGTCCACCTCCCTGGCAGTAGGGAAAAACACATCAAGGCCTTTGAGTCTGCCTCCCAAGACAAACATTTAAAAAAGATGATTGTGCAAATACTTTAAATTATCATTTAAATTCTATTTAAAGGAAATTACCACTAAATAGCAGTGTCCACAGGACTAGATCCATGGTGACACCCAACCTGTTGGCCTAACTCTATAATTTTTTAATATCCTAGATGGTACTGTCACAAAATACTTGTGCATTAGACTCAAGACATATGTTTAGATTTAGAAATGTCCATATTCAATTTGTGTGAGTGTTGTCTACAATGCTACCACTTCAGGAGCCTGAAAGTTCCAATACTTGAAACTTTTACACACTTATGCTTTCTCCATCTCGATGTTAGTTTCCTTTCACATCTGTCTAAAACAAAACTAGGGAGTATCTCTCTCCCTACAGAGACCCAGGCACAACCAGAAACAAAGAGTCTGTACCTGCTTGAGAGCAGTGGCCATTGCAAAGCAGTATGCTCGCAGTGGTAATGTGTCCCCTCTCAGCTGTGCCTCTTCAAGCAGCCTCGCAGAGATTTTGGAAGACTCTGGGTTGCCCTGCATAGAGATATCAGAGGAAGTTGTGCTTGTTTTTCTGGTTACCTGAAAGGACTATAAGCACCTGCAATCATATTCAGAAGGTATTCAGAAGTCAACATACTGTACAGGGACAAATGCAAAATGTATCAGAACCCAAGCAAGCAGCACTTTTTGAGAAACACAACAGCAAAATATGANTATATAAAAACTTATTTAACTATTATTTTAACAACGACACCTTGCCGTAACTACACTTGGGCTTCTGCAACAGATGAAACAGCCACAGCAGTACACTAAACAAACAGACATTTCCATTTTCACTTTCAAATAATTTCTAAATCAGGAAGGAAGATTAATTTTTGTTGTTACTTTATTCTAAAGGCTACAATAGGTAGTTACTGAAAATCAACATTTTCTAAGCTTTGAATTATTAAGTACCATTCCACTAAAGAGATCTGTGTACATGTGAATTTGAAAATTCAGCCATTTTTAACCTCTCTTAAGGATTAATTCTTGGGAAATGTTACCAAAGTATATAATCTAATACTACAGCTTAGACATTTGCCTTTTTCCAACACAGAAGTCTTCCATTACTGTTGGGAATTTTCAACAGGCAATAGTAAAAGGCAATGAGTTCAGCTGTGTGCTGCCTCTCAAACTATCAACTCTCCAAACCAGTGCTGCTAACACTGAAAATTACGAGTGGAACTGACTGGACCCCAAACAAAATAATATCTGTCAAACCTAAAAGCTGGCAGCAGGAAGGTTTTGTAACAATTGATAATACCAATATGGATAAGAGTCCTCAGATTTGGTGCTGATTTCTGTTCCTAGCATTCAAAGTGTCATTCATGCAAAACATGGTTTAAAATATGTTCCTTGAAAATTCAGAAACACTTTGACCACCAGAAGACTGACTATTATTACATAAACACTTTGTTATCATCAAAAGGCCTACAGCTCTTTCCTGCACTAAAAGAAAGACCATCTGTTACCTCAGAGTACGGCAGTGCCTTACAGTGACTTAAACCATCCCAGAAGTGTTTTAGAGTTGACCTCAAAAATACCTCTGTGCAAAGATTAAACATTAATTCCTTTGTTTATCCAGTGGAAATAATCTGAGCTTTAAGCTTTGTACATTGTTCTGTATGGTCTCTGGCAAGGTTATTCAAAAGAAACCAAGAATGGTAAAAATCCAGTAAAGCTTTTAACGTTACCGGTATTGTTATTTCTATTTGAGTACTGCATCTTGAAGATACTTCAAGATTTTTTCTGACATGTCTTATCTTGCATCATCAGAAAAAGGGCAAGTTTGAGCTTCACGTTTTCTCCTCCTCCTCCTAAGTGATGAGTCAACAGATTAAGCCTTTAAAAGAGCTTCACCTAATCCTCTTTAGTGCATAAAGGGTTACTACAGCTTATCCCCCCACTGATAGTATTTTATCTTAGTGAAAAAGCCCCACAATTTCACTGTGATTATTCAACCTAACCAGGTGATAGTGTAGAATCATCTCCCCCTCTCTTTTTATCAATAGTAATAATGGGCTGGATTCTTTATTGAAAACATATGTAGGGCCAGAAGTAGGGAACCTAATCCTATTGCACATGCCTTGGACCCTGGCGTTCCAACTGCAGGCCATGTTAAAAAACACTTGTAAAGATTTTAGGAAAGAAGCTACCTAAAGCAGACCTAAAGACAGCTTAATTAATTAGAACTGAGAATTTCAGAAAACCACATAAACTACTGCTGAGGTACCATATTAGGCTAACTCCTTGTTATCACATATCAGTTTCATTGTATGGTTAACTGAGAAACCTGAGGAAGCTTAGTCTAGTGGTATAATTTTTTCCCCAGCTGGTGTCTTTATAAAAGGTGAGGAAATGGAAGAAGAGTTTTCAAATGAGTTTGGGAAAGGTTCACATTAAAATTTCAAACTGCATAACTGACTCAAATATGGAGAGGAATATTAAATAAAAAAGTTCTGGGATCTCCCTTTGCTATGAAAGGGAAACACTTCTAAGAAAACACCCACAGAACTGATGTATTCTAGTTTCTTACCATGCTCATGCTCCTTTTCTTTAAGCTAAACATACAGGTAAGCTGAAGGAGCTGCCTGTTTATCTAAAGGAATTAATTTATGTTTCTTTTCTTCATTCAGCTGTCCATTTTCATCAGGCATGTAGGGAACAGATTATAACTCTACTCCTTGTCAAATTTGTGTTCAATTGCAGCAATGGTTCAAGACTGCTTGTAGGGGAGGGGAGAAATGGATGGGGGATGTCTGGCAAACAGAACATACCATGTACATGCCTTAAGGAAATGGGACTGCAAAACCAATACTGAGGCTGAAGCACAGAGTATTGTCTGAAGAGATGCAAACATCACAGAGAAAGAATACTCCAAGGTAATCAAAGGCTGTACTAAATCTGTTCCTTAATGCTCATGTCTATGCAACCTGTTAGAGATTTCCTTTGTGACATTAATTTGTATGGGAAAAGATGTACAATGAAGCACCTTAGGACTTAACATATGTTTAAAGTACTTGCACTGGATACAAAATCACGACAGGGAAAATATGGAAACCCAAACAAAATCCAAAATTTAAAATCCAAAAAAAAGGAAGAGATAGAGAAGGCATTTCAAACACTTTTTCATTCATAACACTTACCAGTTTATAGCATATTGCAACTGCGAGTAGATAGGTTTCTTTGTTGAAAGGTATCCCTTGTTTTTTCATTTCTACCAGAACTTCCAAGGCACCTATCAAACATATGAGTGTTACTCACTTCATAAATTTAAGGCTGTACCTCTCATAACTGAAAAGAAGAAACAATTCAATAAGGTGTGAGTTCAATCAGTTTATTTTAAAATATGAAGGTAAACTGAAATCTGTTATTTGAAAAATTCAAAAAGTTTAACGCAGGGTCATTTGGATCCCTTTCAACTTAGCAAGGAGGTTTTCAGCTTACACTAGCACATGGCCTTATTTGTCTATTACTTTTATATGAAAATATAAAACTAAATTCAATATACTTGAGAAAGCCACCTTCATTGTTCCTAACTGGCCAGAAAGCTTCCACCACTGCAGACAAACTACACAGCATCTCCTCATTAACTACATGGTCCATTCCACAGTGCTGCATTTAGGGGCTTGATCTAGGTTTCTTTTACAGTGGCTCAGTCTCAACTTTCAGGACAACTGCTGGACATAAATTTGCCAGATGTTAAGAGACCAGCCATTATGTGCTCAACAAATATCAAATGAAAGGATTTTCTTGAAAAGCTTTAAGATTTTCTCATGGGAAGTCTTTTAAGTTAGGTCAGATGATTTCTCCTTGTCTTCACAAAGGGCCAAACTGATTTGAAGCACTGGACTCCTGCATTGCAGTAGCCACTCTGTGTAAGAACACAAGTAAGACAAACCAAGAGAAGAATTTAGTCTGGTTTTGGAAAAAAGGTACTCTGACACAAATGAAGAATGGAGAAAAAAATTGTTGAAGAAAATAACATTCCAACACTCACATAAACCAGACTTTGAATAGAGAAGAAAAAATGCTACAGGAAATTATGAAGCAAAGGAAAGTAACACTTTAATGAAGCGGGTGTGGAGAAAAAGCTTTCCTGGAGAACAACAGTTCTGTGGAACTTGAATGGCAAGAATTCTGTGGGAAGTATGAAACACATAGACCCTTCCATTTTTATTACACACTACAATGCAACTCATTCACATCTACAGTTATTTACATGATGTTTGGCCATCTAAAATCATAGCTAATCACCAAATATATATATACACACACCCCCACATCCCACTTAGAGTGAGAAGCATCCTCCCCAAAATTAATCTGCCTTAGCAAATACAGTACTTACTTTCAAAATGGCCCTTTTTAAACAACATAGTCATCAAAATATGGAATGATGTACTGTCTGAGAAAAAACCATGCAAATTCTGGAGAGGAAATAGAGCAAGCATAAAAAAAGTCAGGACAGTGAAGAGTCTTACTGTGCATAGCATTTAGCAGATCTTCCTATTGGAATAAGTTACATCTTTACAAGTTCATCATTTAACTCTCTAGGTTCCCTGACTGTCTGTCTCTCTGTCAAATGACATCTAAAATACCAGTGACTTTTTATGGTCAAAAGCTCACTAAAATAAAATAAAATAAAGTTACCAATCAAACTAACATTTAATTTCCTTTTAATTACTGTGTTAAAATAAAACCCATGTAATCTGCACATCTGCATTAATGTCACAGACATCCTTCTTACTGCAACACAACTTCAAGTCTATCAGCTCATGCAAAGCTCATGTGTAGCATACCATCATTCATATTTGACTAATAATAAGAACCATTTTTTTTTAATATATATATAGGGGAATTACCTGATCTTTGATAAGTTCTACTGCTGGTCTTTCAAGGTCTAGCTCATAACACAGCCTCATAAAGAGTGGCCCAAATTTAAAATTATGTAAGGCTCTGATTCCATTCTGCTCATGGTACCTACGGGAAAGGTTAAAAAATTAATCACATAAGGCATGGAACTTGGCAAGGGAGAACAGCTTTAAATAGACAGCAAGATCTGCAGGTGCAATGACAGAGTCACACCTTCCTAGCTGCACCAGCCAAAGATATATATATATAACAGGAAATTAATTTTGAGGAAAATTATTGATCAAACAAATAAATTAACTGGTAATAAATAACCTCTTTTATTACCAATAAAGTAACCTTCATTGGATAAATAATAGAACAGGTCTTTGCCTTGAAAATTCCAAGCTACTTTACCTTCTATTCATGGAACAAGAGCAAAGGAAGTGGCAGCAGTTTATTTTAGCAGCAGTACCTGCTAAAACACCTCAACAAAAAGAAAAAGCATTTCACTTTTTTCTGTATACTCCCTATATCATATTTACTGGGAAAGATTCCATTCACAAAACCTCCTGCTATTGACTACTATTTGCAGGCCAGTTTATAACCAGGCATGTCTTGGCTGGAATGCCCCAGAACACCTCTGCCTCTCAGCTGTGGAATAATTTTTCTCTCTGGTTCACCACACCATAGGACACCACTTTGCTCCCATGGCTTAACTCTTCTTTAACCTGAGAGTCTCTAAAAGGTTAGAAGATCCAAAGTATCTAAATAAAAATACAGCCTTAAATGAAGGGATTAACTATGCATATTGCAACTGAATTAGGGCAAGACTTCAACTGCAGATATAACCTGGCATGATCTAATAAAAGCAAAATGATAAAGACAGAAAAGACTGTTACCTGGATTGTTAAAAATACCTGTAAATCACTTCTCTGGCTAGTTCCACATCAGATGAAGTCTGACACAAATGCAGCAAATTTTTTAATTCATTTCTGAAAATTATTCCGTTTTTCCTTAGTTTTTCTTTAATATTTTTAAAATATTGATCTGAAAATAAAACACACACAGCAGCAGTCTATAGGCAACTCCATTACCTCAGTTACATACCTGGTACCTGAAACATGGAGACTCAATGAAGCAGAACTCTTGTTTTTTTTCACCAAGAAAACTGGATAAAACTTCTAACAGACAACCATGCCAATGTGTCCCCATGAAGTCATGTCAGACTTAGAAAACCAAGGAGATGCTTACTGTGAACTTGATTTCACTATATATGTTATGGAGCATATCAGGTAATGCAAAAGTTTTAACAGGGAACAAAGTTTGATGTTCTTTTTCTAAAAAGCAGGCAAGCACACAAAACCATTCCCACTCAGCATTCAAACAACCATAAGAACTTCTACTCAATACTTAAATTCCTTAATTCATACAGAGGACTTAAAATTTCTTCACAGCTGATGAACACACAAAGACTTTCATACATAATCTATTCCTTTAAATAGCCATAAACTTGGAGTTGCCACCCTTCTGCTCCAAAAGACAGGGTTCTCTACCCAGCACATTTTCCTATGACAAAGCAAGCACAAAGACAAGTCCTTCGGTTGGCAATTTCAAGTCTGTGACTCAGATATGCACAAGGTTAAAATCACATATACCATGTGCAGCTCCATTCCTCTCATGGTGCTGCCACCATCTTGGGCAATTACAAAAAAAATAAACTTTTTTATAGCAGTTGCTGGGTCACTGCTCTTCCCAAGCTAGTAACCTCAAGAGGTGCAAAGTAGACACCCCAGAGAACAACACATACAGTTACATAATATAAATCTGTTGCAACATGGAAATACAAGTCCTTACTCAAGGCTGAGGTGCAGAATTGAAGTCTGTGAAGCTAGACAAATGGATATATACAAGTATGCATATTTAATGGTTGTGATGTGTTCAAAGGTGTGCAGAAATTTCAAAAATATTTGGGATCTGACCTGTATTTACATTATTCTAGCTAACTGTATAACTGCTGTAGCTAATAGTATAAGTATTGTAACTACTGTAAAATAATTGTAGTTAATACTTGCCTTAATAAATAAATAAGGCAATTTAAATAATAGCTATTTCATATTCTTTGTAACAGTTACTACTGCTCTTCCCTAAACTTTCTAAATCAAGTTCATTACTAGCCATAATTACTTCTTTTCATCTTTCAAGTATAACATTAAACACTCAGTCCAGAAGCTGTCCTGGACATATATGCAGACAAATGGGTGCTTGGAACAATGTTTTCACTAGTTTTCAAAGGATACATTTTGCACAAACCCATAATGTCAACTGTGATCTATAAAGCAAAATATTTGGCTTCTACTAACTCGCTTTAGTAGATATGATTGACCCACAGCAGAAAATTCAACGTTTCTCAAGTTCAGGATGAATAAACTACAATATGAGTATATCATTATCCCAGCAAAATATAACAATATTATGACTCACAACTGCACAACTTAAATTCTACTTAATACAGAAAAAACATCAGGATGATTTTACTTCCCTCTCTGTCCCAGAAGAATGGTTTATATAAAATAGATCTGATTATTTGTCCCTTCTTGCCTTAAAATTAACTATAATCTTTGGAACAGTTGTCAAATTGTATCACTATCACACCCATGCATGATGAACTAGGTGTTTTACCTTGCTTTGCTTAAATAATAAGGGCAGCTTTATATTGACATTTATGTTTCTTATGAAAGGAATTTGTATATATTTTAAATAGCATGAAAAAATCAGAAAAAATCCACTGATCCTGGTCCTACATTAATTTGGAAAACATTAATTCATTTTTCATATTCTGAGTATCATATATCATTTGGAATGGGGTGTACAACTGAGAAATCACATTAGGCAAAAAGACATCAAAAAATATGCTAACAAAATTTGAGGAGCAAATTAGAAAAAAAAATTACTGTGAAAGCCTTTTTCTGGATAGTAAGGTAACTATGAAGCTTTGTATTAACTTTCTGGGATGATATTATACTTGAGGAAAGATTTGTAGAAACAGTTTTCTGTATTAGACTGTCCAACAAAGTTGGAAAAGTGAGGTCACAAACATTTCAGTCATTTATGTAAACACCTTTTATGCATGAAAGCTTCTCAACACACACTCTCAACACAGCATAACTAATACTACATTTCATCCTACAAACCCTCAGATCTTCCAATAATGTTAAGTACAAAATATTTGCAAGGGGAAGACATAATTTGTTTCTTTAAATGAGGTCAATTGGTATCATATTAATATGACTTTGACTGTTTGTTTCCTAAGACTCATGCTAAAGTGGTGACTTTTGAAAAAAATGGTATGCATACCTTTGGTGCCATGAAGCTCATTTCTAATTGCCACTTTCATCTGCTGAAATTCCTGTAACTTTATATCTTCTTCTGTTAGCAGATACCGCTTCCCTGCCATAAGAAAAAAAGAGGAAGGTTGAATTTTATGCTACATTGTATTATTTAATTGTACTGAATCTAATAGGTATGAATCCCTGGCAATGGCGTGATGCCAGACCACTGGGATATGACACCAAAAAAAACAGATTGCAAAAACTGCAGTTACTCACATCACTGAGAAAAGAACCCAAATAATATGTCACAGCTTTCCAGAGCTTATGTGTAAAAGGAGGAAGAAGTACCTAGTTATTGGATATGCAAAACAAAAACTAGAGGCTTCATTCCTCTCCACTAAGGCAAGGTCCAAGAAGATTCTGCACAAAGTTCCTGCTCCTCCTTTATACTTTTCTAAGGATTTGTCTTGTTTTCCTTTGTTTTCCACAATTCACTAGTAGCATAACTTACTTACCCCACAAGTGTTGTCCTTGCTACTATAAAATGAGTCATTCTGGAAGCTCCAAATGCAGCAGGAAGATACAAAAAGCTTATTTTTTTAACTTATAAAAAAACAAGAAGTGTATTATTTGGATTGTAGTAACCCTTGGGAGACCTAATAATGTTCTGCTGCAGTACAGACATCAGAGGTAAGACAGTCACTGAGTCCAGAATGTCAAAATTACCTCTGGGTGCTGACTTTAACTGTACTGTGTTGCAAGCTGCTTTAAAACAAGCATCATGCAAAAGCTATTGACAAGATTTTGCTGTCACAAAAACAGGTGTCCAGAGGATTTTTATTTCCAACCACTGACTTTGTAACAGAGAGTAACAATAACAGCTTACATTGTTACAATCTAATATTTTAGGGGTTTGGCTTACAAAGGATTATTCGAATTGTGGAAGGACAAGAACAAGTATTGTATTGAGATAGATTGTTTATTCTCACCCTGCATACCCCTGGGAAAACATAAGTGGCCATGTAAATAAAACCCCTTGTTTTCTAAGCAAGTGAAGCATGATAATGACACGCTTCATAAAACCTGAAGAAAAAAAATCCATTAAATGGCACATTTATCCATTAAATTTAATTGAAACAGTTCCAATGGGTGAACAAATACATTTTATTCAGCATGAAATTGACCTGCATTACACTGCCATTTCCTTCCCACAGACCTCTGCTGGTCTGGCAGTGAAGTCGTGGGTCTTTCCAAAGCTGGTGCCAAAATCATGCTGGTGCCTGGGATGGGACTACACACCACTATGAACACTCAGCGTCAACAGAGAGAGTAGAGCAGCAACATTTTATCCTTCTTGAATTCAATTTGCTGAACTGCACTGCTTCCTTAGATTCATACCTTAGAGCATCACAGAAACCAAAGGGAACATCAAGGAAAAAGGAGAAAGAAGAATCATGGACACTCAGCACCAACAGAGAGAGTAGGGCACCAAAATTTTATCTTTCCTGAATTCAATCTGCTGAATTGCACTGCTTCTTTAGAGTGTCACCAAGGAAAAAGGAGAGAGATGGATATGAGGGCTGGCATGTGCAGGTTGTGCAGGCTACCCCAGAGAACTCAACCAACCAACCCATTTGGCATCAGGCACACCACAACCCTCTGTATGGCCAGCCCTGCAGGGGTTGGCCAGAGCACCACACAGAGAGAGGGGCCTCCAGACTCTGAGGGGGACAACAGAGATGTAATCCCAGCAAAACTTCCAGCACTGCTGGCACAGCAGGCGAGGAGCCCAGCCAGGGCCTAGGCTGGGGAGCCCTCTGCCACACACCTCTTCTCCATGCGCCCCTTTTTCCTTATCTCTGAATCCCAGGGTCTGGATAAGGCTGTCATCCTCCCAGCTTAAACACACATTTATGAAGCTGCATGTTTATTTGTTTGGTCAGTCTTTTTAAAAATGTCATGTCCTGACAGCGGCAAGCAGGGGATATGCTGACTAACACTGACCTCTGGGGTCAGTGCAGCTCTGGGGTCAGTGGGATCTTACTGCAACCTTCCAGTGGGGCCTACAAGACAGCCGGAATGGAACATGCACAAGGGCATGTAGTGTCAGGACACGTGGGAATGGCCTTCGACTAGAGTCAAAGGATAGGTTTAGGTAAGATATGAAGAAGAAATTCTTTACTGGGAGGGGCGGTGAGACAGTGGAACAAGCTGCTCAGAGGAGCTGTGGATCTAGCGTTCCTGGACATGCGGAGAGCCAGGCTGGATGGGGCTCCGAGCAATGTGGTCTAGTGAAAGGTGTCCCCATGGCACGGGGCTCGCAGTGAATGATAGTTAAAGTCCCTTCCAACCCAAGCCATTACGTGATCGCTTCACCGAATATGCCACCCCGACTTTCCCCGCGGGGAAACTCAGCCGCACCAGCTCGGCCTGCCCACGGCAGCGCAAACCGCGCCGAGAGGGGCATCCGCGCAGGAACTACAGCTCCCGTCAGGCACACAGCTGGCAGCGCCGCCGGGGGCTGCCGGGAGCTGTAGTCCCCCGGTAGTTCCCCAGCCCACGGGCAGCCCCGCGCCCCGGCCCCGGCCTCTC
>VXBN01012779.1:206067-258073 GCA_013397395.1 Sinosuthora webbiana
CATGCTCCGGCGGGCCGTGCTCCGCGGCGGGAGCGCCCTCGGCGCGGCCCCAGGTCGGTGCGCTGCTGGCGGGGCGGGGGGCGCGGCGCTGGTCGTCGGGGGAGCGTGAGCAGGGACGGGGCGTTGCGTAGGGACCTCGCTCACCCTTCCCTCTCCCTCTGTGTGCGTGTGCGGAATTATAGCTCGGATATGATTATAGCTCAAGATGTGTAGCTCAGAAGACGCTTAATGGCTAGCGTGTAGTGCAGGGGGACTGTTCGCAGTTTGGTGGGGTTTTTTTAATAGGTAATTTCCCCGTGCCGATTTCATAGCTCGACATGGTAGGAGGAGCTGCCTCTTTGGGTCAGGGAAAGCCACGCGGGATTGTCCCGGAGGCCGCCAAGCCCGCGCGTGTTCCGCAGAACTGGCACCGGCGGAGACAGCGGCGCCACCGAGGCCGGTGTTTTGGAGGAGCCGAAGCTGTGACCTTCGGGAAGAACTGAGCCCAGTAACAGTGTGGTGGCTGCTGCCCGTTCCGCCCCGGGCCGGCCCGCGTTTCCCTGTGCTGTGTCCCGGGAGCTGCGGCCGTGCCGCCCTGGCTGCGGGCCCGGCCCCTCAGCGCGGCGCTCGCACACCGGGGCCTGTGTGCGTGTGCTGCCCAAAACAGCCCCGCAAAGAGAGCCCCGTGCTTGCTAGCGGTCCCCTTAGCTGCGAATGAATGAATGAATGACTTCTTGTTTATGCTGAGGGGAAAAAACCCGGCAATAAAAGACCCGAAAACCCGCCACACCAACCCCCTCCCCCCCACCAATCTTTAGTGCCTCTTTTATCAACATAACGAAAAAGACTGCTAAAGGAAACGCCACCGACCACCAGAAATACCTTTTTAAAAAATTATTATTATTTATTTACTAACTATTTGGTAACGTGCTGTACATATTTTTGAAGTCCGACCGCAGAATTCTGTGTTCTGAATCTTTTTGACGATAGTTTCCTGAGGTGTTCAGCGCTGGATGTGTGGGTATAACTGCGTGTCAGAAAGGTCCTAAGAAGGGAAAATTGTTTCACAACCAAAATGAAACCTTAAGTGCTAGCTGGTAGATATTTAGATGAAGGCTTTGAAGTAGTTGCTAGGACTTCTGTGTAGCATTGTAGTGTCTATTTTTAAAATATTCTTATTTCATAACGTTAATTCCTGCAGCCTTCTATATATATTTCTATATCTTCTTTCAGCAAATTTTATCCAGGTGTTCCTCATGCATTTTCAAGGCCTCATCATCTATGACTGATGCACAAATTCTTCCAGCTGAAGCATTTTCTGTTTTGTTTCAAAAGCTAGCACAGCATCTTGAGCAGTTTTGGTGGTACAAAGAATGTTTGGAAAAAGCTTTCAAAAATATTTCAGTGAGTCTGCAGTTTGTAGGAGATGGGAGAATGGAGATTATAAAAATGAAAGTATTTTCTGTGAGACATGCCTTTATAGGTGGAAATAATAACCGTTCAGCAACAACAGAAGAGCCTGTTTGTGTGTAATTGGGATTTTTTTTGCTTATGTTTTTGACCTACATTTAGCTGATTGCTGACATTTGATGAAAAAGGTTTGTGTGCACAGAGAAGTTGCTCTTATTGTTGAGGGTTTTTTTTACCTTTACAAATTTGCTATTTTCTTAAATACAGAGTTTAGGTTTGGAGATACTTGTTTCATGCTGAAAAAAAAAAAACTTTTGGGGAAAGCTTTTCAGTTTTAAATATTACAGTGTAATAGCTGATCCACATACAAAGAATCTGAATTTTCACATTAGTAGCTACTGACATAAAGACAGTTTAATGCATCCCATTTGATAAATGTGATAGAAAAACGTGGTACCTAATATAATGTTTGTTTAGAGCTGTGCAAGCAACCCAGCTTACATAGTGACTTCTCTCTTCATCAGGTCGAAGATCTCTTCTTTCTTCAGCCTATGTGGATAGCTCAAAATGGGAAAAGAGAAAAAAAGAGGAGCATAACCTGGGTGAGAAAAGTTTGGTTTTTTGTCTCTGCTTTGTTTAATTAATTGCAACTTGAGCTCATTTTAGTTACCTTATTATCTGTAAATCCTTCAAAATAAAAAAGGGTGTGAAACAATGTGCTCAACAGGTTAAAAATCTCTCATATGTATTTAAAGCCATAGTGCAGAAACAAGTTAGAATTTGCCTGTTTACTTAATGTTCAGTTTCTAGGAGCTGATTTTTTTTCTTTCACAAAATTCAAAGTGTATAACTGTCTATGAGTGATGTCTTCATTTACATTGTTTTAACAATACTGCAGTGGGAAGAAAAAGCTATTCCATAAGTATTACAGGACAGTCATATGTAAAGACATTTTTTAAAAAGGAAATTTTCCTCAGGGTTTTGCAGTTTCTTCTTAAATTATAGATTTTTTTAGGGGGAGGTGGGGAATGAACCCTTATTTTCAAGAAGTTATATGTTAAACTGTATATATACCTTTATTTTCAAGAAGTTATATGTTAAACTGTATCTCCTGTGCCAATTTTATAGCTAAATTATTTGTCTAGATTACATTTGAAATGACATTTCGCTATCTTTTTGGTGGCTACATTAAAGGTGTGTCTTGCAAAGCGTTTTTCCATGCTAAAGATAGATTTTTAAAAATTATTATTATTTTGTACCACAGGTGTTTTATGAGACTCCTTATTCATAGTCTGTTTCCATTACTGGGTCCCAGACCTGTGGTTGTTACTTGCAACACAGATTATGAAGCTGAAAAAAGAATCATCAGGTGAAATTCAGGGGCTGTTGTCAGGCAGGAGGACAGACAAAATGATGTTTTTTATGCACTAATTTGTTTCTTTTATTTGCCTGTGAGCATTTAGGTGGGAATTGTCAGTATGTACTGATGAGAGACAGCCGGTGGGTCCTCATGTCTGTAGCTGGGATCCTGCAGAGACTGTTAATGCCTTGTTACACACTTTGCTGTCAGTAGGACTGCTCATGCAGTGTATTTTGGGCTGGAGCCACAGGTTTGTGCCCTGGGGTGCATTTGAACTAGTCACCTCCAGGTGAAAATGGATTCTTATTTTGACAAATGTCGCAGCCAATAGAAATCCAATAGAAATCCGCAGCAGAAGAAAACGCTGTTTGGTACAATCCATGTTTGGCTTTCTCCAGGCCTGGCAAGACCTTCTGTGACTGCTTGGCAGGCACAGCTCTTGCTGCTCCTCTGCTGATGGTCTTGAGCCAAAGCAGATGTCTATTCCATGATTTTCAAAGAACTGCTTTGCATTTTCGTTTTGTGTTCGCAGAAAAGAGAAAACAAGTTAACACGGTGTCAGCTGTATTAGCATTTTCAGAGAGGAGACAGCCCTGCAGACGTCTGCTCTGTTCCTGTCAATTGTGTGGTTGCACATGCAGTCTTGTCTGTACTAGCTGGTGATTATAGCTAGAGTGAGCTCCCTGTCTTGAGGAAATGCTCTTTTATTTGTGTGTTTCAGACGTTGTTTCAGAACTGTTGTTACGCAGAACTGTGTTGTGAGGATACTTTTAAAGGAAAAAGAAGGATTTTTTGGTTTAAAGTCAGTCCCATTTCTCTGCTGCAACGATGTGCTGTCTCAGACACAAACTCATTTACTGTGTCCCTTTAAGACATGCTTTATTGTCTTCTCTGTAACATCTGTTCAGAATCCAGGTGTGAATGAGCTTAGCAAACTTCAGTGCTGAAAAATGTGTGGGAAATAGCAAGTCTTTGTTTTGTGTACCAAAACACTTTTGTTCAAGAAGATAGGAACTGAAAATGTGTTAGTTTGGAATTTGCAAGTTGCCTGTTGGTAGGAAGATACCTGCCTAGTAGTAATTTTGATTCCACTTACTAAAAATGAAGTACCAAGGAAACCAGAATCCTGGGGGGTGGCAGAATCCAGGTGAGATAGGAGATTTCTTCTTTTTGTTAAAAAGGTACTCAGTACCTAAATTGGCTCGTCTGCAACACCAGGTGGCAGTGCTGCCCTTACAGACATGGATAATTTCCATTCTAAGCCTTGCTCAGCACAAAGCTGTCGTTCTTTCCAGTTATGTGCAAATGGAGATAAATGTGGAACGGAACGGATAAATTTGTAAGGCAAAATACTTGCCTCGGCCTTTATATTTTAGTTGGGTCTTTAAAATAAAGCAAGGCTTTCTTTATAGCACCAGCTGGCCTGTGAATTAAGGTATCAGCTCTGCCCTTCACTCCCAGGACAGGTAAACTTTGCATCTCAGTGGTGTCACCATTTCCCACCACTGGATCAGAACTCCGTCGTGAATGAACCACTTCTAAGAATACAAGGGTGTAAGCAGAATAAAAATGGCCTTACATGGGGGCCAAATGTGCCACTTACTGATAATGTGCTACTTGTTGATGTGGCTGCATTCTGTGGACAGGTACACACTGTGGATAGGTACATCCTAGGAAACTAAGATGACTTCCTAGGCCACCAAACTGGAAGTCATAACCACTAATTTGGAAAGTGAGGGTCAGTATTTTCTGAGTCATGGTCCTGAGCCACCCTGTTGCAGGCAATAAGACGTTGAGTTTCTGTGAAAAAATGAAAATAAAAGTGAACGTTATATTTATGGTTTGTTCAATTAATTTTTTTAATTCTTGAATATGCAGTAAAGCATTTTTAGAAAAAATTTATGGAGTTAATCTTATAGAAATGAATTTTTAGGCTGTATATATGAGAGATTGTATAGACTAGTGGTGTTCTTGATGAGTCAGATAAAAGCATTTGCAATATCTGTCCGTTAAAATGTACACAGAGTTTTGTTTTGGCTGTTAAAATATTGGTCTGGTTTATACACCAGTGTAAGCACTCAGGTTTTCCCACCAGCAGTGCTGGGAGACTTGGGCATTCACATGCTTGCATTCTAGTACTGCTGTCAGGATGAGTTAACTAAGAAGAAACTTTAATCTTGGTTATTGAATAGCAATTTATGCTGCCAACTTGATTTACAGAAATTACTTCAAATTAAGAATTTGAAAAAAAAGAAGTCTGGGTTTGGGTGTTCTTCACACAAAACAAGCTAGGAAATAGTTACACATTGCAATTAATTCCTGTAATACTGCTACTTCAGAAACAGCAACTTGTCTGAAAACAAAGCTAAATTTCCCATTATCTTAATTTTTCTGCTGTTCTTTCAGGTTTAATCAGCCCTCATTTTGTTGTTTGTCTTACACTGGAGATGATAGTTAAATATTTAATGTTATCTGGAGTTCATAGATAAGTGCTTTCCATACTGTAGGTCTAATGGAGAGTTTCAGCTTTGCAGAGAGCAATAAAGGTCAGTCATTAAAATTCTATGTGTGAAATCTCTCAGAGGATGCTGTTGTATAATGACTAACAGCCTTGTGATCTTGTATTCATGGCATTGTCTTCATTTGGTTTATATTCTACTTAGGTAGTCAGTTTTCTAGAGTGGGCTCTTCATCTTCATGAGCACCCAGACAAAAGAAATGCCATGCTCAGGGCTTGAGTGTAGCCCAGAATGGTTGCAGAGATCATCTTCTACTTTCGGGAGGGTGATGCATAACAAAACCAGTTCTGCAATAGATAAATGAGCTCAGTCCCAGGTCCACATTGCTGTATTATCAAAGATATCAGATTTTGAAGCAAACACTTCTTTCCAGCTGTCTCAAAATGGAGATGAGGAATGGTGGATGACAGTTGACTTCATTTAGGCAACCACATGGTGGTTTGATCTGGATAAGCTGAGTTGGTCACAGCATCCCTACTCTCTTAACTTCTGGCACTGCTGGGAATGCTCCCTGTGCCTTTACCCATGTGCTCCATCAGGACCTTGGTGACTTCTGGAGAGATGGGTAATACAGAGCCACAGGCACTTATAGCCACTTCTTGTAAGGGTTCCCATATAAATTTCTTTACCATTCAAAAATTGCATCTGTTTTTTTGTTATCTTGTATAGCATGGCCTTGATAGCCCACATCACCTCAGCATCTTGCACTGTCTTTGGTAGGAGCTGGTATTGGCCTTACTAACTTTGCCACAAATTTCCCTTTGCTTTCATGGTCATGAAAAGTTGGCCTTCCCTCAGCCAGAGGACAAATGCTCATTTTGTGTTTTGAAGAACTCCTCAGGAGGAAAGTTGTTATGTAAACAACACGTAAACAAGGAATACTGCTGTGTGGCAGACAGCAGCATTGTAGAGACTGGGAGTCATCTGTTTTATTCCAAGTCAGGTCTCTATCATTTTACTGAAAACTTCATCCATGGGCTGCAATTTGACAGATTGCCTGTAAGGTCAGAGTGGCAGTGAGTGTCACTTGTTTTGTTAAAACTGTACACTCCAGTGTTCACTGTGGTACAAGTGTTTTTAAAGTAATAAATAGTGATATCACTTGTTTTGTGGACAGCATCCCTCAGAGACAGAGCATGTTGGTGATGCAGTGCTGTTTCCTGCCCCTGGCAGCTTTGCAAGAGTAGGAGGGTTAGTCTGTTCTGATGTAGTGCTGCAATTTCTGCTTACCTCACATTTCACTGGCTGGTGTGGAGGCAGGTTGACCTTTTTGGAAAATCAATTGTAAAATGAGCCAACCCAGCAGCTTGCCAAGGATGGCCAGCGGGCCTTACTGAGAGGTGTCAAAAGAGTGACTCACTGACTAACAGCTGCAAAGGAGGAAGCAAGTTCCAAATGTTGCAGAGGGTATGTGTTAGATTTCTGGTTCTCAGGATGGAGGAGAATAGCAAGAAAGAGTATGATTGAAGTCTCTAAAATTTATGGATTTGTTAGTTCATGGTCAAACAGATGACATGGAGCATATGTTGAGCAGCTTAGTCTATCTGAGTAATCTTTATTTTCCAGGAGCAGTACAAAGCTAAAACTCCAAATTAAATTAATTTAACTTCCAATTAATTCATTAAATGCAGTGGCTGGCTACCTGTTCGGCAGTCAGAGGTTTAAGTTCCTGCATGGTCAGATTAATGTTGGTATACGACTGCTGAAGCAGAATGCTGTAAAGCTACTTAGTTACTGTCACAGTGCCCCATTTGATTAACAGGATTTCTCTGGATTGCTGTTTGTGACTGTGAGGTTTATCAGTATGGTACCACATGTTTCTGTGTCTCATTGTTTTGCTGTAAAATAAAAATCCATGCCTAAAGCACTGTCCAGCATTGCTAGGCTTGAAAACAAGCGGGAATTTTAAGGACATCTAATTTTTTTTGTTTTAGATGACTTATATTAGTTATACTGATTTCATCCAGCACTTTTTGGAGTAGGTTTTGTTTACCCTTTTTTTCTAATAAGTTATAATCATCATGTTGAGAACCTTCTCATGTATTATTTCCTGTTAAAGTGTTCAGCAATAATTGAAAGTACTGTTTTCATACAATTTTAAAATGGGATGTTAAGAACCCAGAATTTGATTTCATGGACATAGGTTCTAGATTATATGATGGCTCTGCAGATTTTCCAGTTGTGCCAGTTGATTAAACACATGCTTTTTCTGCTTTCTCCAGCTGACTTGGCCCACCTAATGGACAGAACCTATGAAAGAAAACTGCCTGTCAGCTCTCTGACAGTAGCCCGGGTAAGGAAATAAATTCCAATCATAAACTGGTAGAAGTGACTGTGGAATGCTTGTGTAGTGAACTGAGAGGCAATAAATGATACCACCTCTGTTAGGAGTTCAGGGATCATAAATGTCTTGTTACATTATTAAATTGCTGCCTAAAGCTGTTTTACTGATACTTTGTACTCATTAGTTAGTACCCAGACCATGGGGTCTTCAAAGCAGATTTTTTTTTATAATCAGACCCTACTGTTATTGGGTTGTGTATTTCCCTAATATGTGTTTCCTGCCTTCCTGTGGTTTCTGTCTTTGTGAGGGCTTTAAAACCTCCTCAGGCACAGTGTGAGAACCCAGGCTGCCAAGGGAATGCATTGAATTAGTACACTGCACTGTCTTCCTCCAGTTCCAGGCTCCTTTCAGAGGGAGGTGGACATATTTTGCTTTTATAGCTTTCTGTCGTTGCAGCAGACTGAGGCAGAGCAAATGCTGACGTGGGTTAAGCAAAGCCATTATTTTTGCTGGAATTAGTAACCAGTTCCATCCTCTAGATGGATTAATCTGGAAAGGGGGAGGAGAAGCAGAGATATCATAATGAAGAAGGAGAATAAATATGTCATTTGTTTAAAAAACAAAACAAACTAATTTCAGTCTTCAAAATTATATAGAGAAGCTGGGTTATATCAGTAATATCCCTAATTAGTAATATCACTAATTAGAATAATTTGCACCTCTGACTGAGGAGTCACAGAAGGCTTTGTTCAGTTACAAGAGCAAGCATTTATTCAGGTCAAGCATTCTTGACCATTGCTTCTGAGACAGTGTCCATGAGGGGAAGTAGATGTTCTTCTCCTTTTTATGAATCAGATTTATTCCCTTCCTGCTTTGGGCTGGCGTCCCTGGAGAAATGGCATTTTCAGATTGTCAAACAGCCCCACTTTCCAAGACCTCGAGCTAACATCAGATTCTTACTTTCTGAAATGTAGGTGAAGCACACAGCTATGCCATTGCCATGTTCAGAAGATGAGATGTCTATGTATACAGCATGCAAAAAGAATTAAGAAATAGGAGACCAAATACCAGTCAGCTGAAATTATTGTTTTTAGCTTAGGCTTAGGGTAAAGAGAAGTGCTGACCTTGAGAACACGTTTTTTATTCTGACCTAAAGGTATTATGTTATAAAGATGCTGTAGTGTTCCAGCACCTTAATGGTTATGTTAGTAAAATATACAGGAAAATGGGATTCAGTCCTACCATAAGACAAAGTCTGGTTGTAAACTTGGCTTGTGTTTAAGTAATTGATAGCACTGGGAGTTCTGTAAGAAGACGTGATTGTAAATGAGAAGACAGTTGTGCTCTACAGCGTGGGAGAGTGATTTTTTTCTTACCATTATTTATACAAAAAATACAGAATTTTGCTGTCCCTGTGCTCCAGAATACATAGTATGAATAAGCAATCTATAGGGAAAAGAATATTTTTTGATAAAAGCAATGAGGTGTGTCATGACTCACTAAAAATCTTAGCAAAAAATCTAAGGAATTGGATATATGCCTAAAATAAAGAGTATGATTAAAGAGCAAAAGATTTAGACAAACAGCAAAAATACAGGATACTGAGCTATAGGTGTTTAATCCTCAGATGGCTTTCAAGATGCATAAAGTTTCTCAGAATTAAGGAAAGGGGTTGTCCCAGTTAAAAAAGATGTGAGTTTTAGCAGTCTAGAACAAACCAGAATTAGGAGCAAGCAAAGATGTGAAGAATTCCAGTACTGTCAGACAGCTAAATATGCCAGACAAATGTATTTTGTTATTGAATTTTCTTCTAATATGCTTCATGTGGGTGCTCCCTTTTTATGCTTTTATTTCTTATTTTTTTATCAGTTTGTTGACAACATTTCTTCACGAGAGGAAGTGGATCAAGCCGAATACTACCTTTACAGGTAAGCATCTCTTCACCCCAACATGAACTTTGAGCCATACAAGTAAATGCCATCAAGTCTTGTCCTTTTTTCCAGCTTCTTGGCTTTGATTTCTCTCTTGCAAAGTATGTGCATCTACTTGTCTTAAGGGCTTCCTTGCCAACTTCTCCATGGTTATGGCTGCCTTTCTCTGGACCTCTGGCATTGTCTCCTGTCAGGCATGTTAATCTGAGATACTGAGCTAGCAGCTAATGCAACTGCCAGCTGTGGTCTGTGTTAGAGATGCTGAAATTATAAGGAGTCATGTTTGTTCATAGTTTTTCCTTCTGATACTTTTTTCCCATCTGAGTCATTATTTATTTAAATTTACAAGATATTTGGATTTTTAAGTGTAGGATTCAGGGAAGCTTGTTTCCTTAGAACATGGAAGAATGAAAATGGGCATCCTGTGGTAATGATCAAGTCAAGGCTGAATGGAATATATTATCCCCTCAGTACTTGTATGTTTCCCAGATGAGCTGTGTAGTTCACTTTGTGCATGGGTTGCTTGGGTGTTTGGCAACTATTTTTGTGTTGATTGAAGTGTACAGAGTACCTTTTCTGGTAGTGTCAGGTTGAATGTTTGCTTGCTCCATGTCAATACCTCTCAATATTGACTTTAGAGGGTAGCAATTATTGTTGATCACTAGAATACATTAGTTCTTTTAGGACAGTTGCACACACGTTTTGAAAACCAAGTTTTGTGGTGGAGAATGTAACACATCCTGTCAAAGTGCATGAGAGGGCATCCTTATAAATAATGCCAGGTTATTATTTGTAAATAATAACAATTGGGGTTTTTTTAGTTAAGGTGTTTTCTGGATAGCTGTTTTAAGTATATGCATGGTTTTAAGTAAGTGACTGCATTAGATTTCAGATTCCTGATTCTGTGGTGCTGTTGGGACAGTATCCGAACCTTGGAACTTCAAGATGGAAACAATGGAAATGGGTTAATACTAGCAATATCCTGTAGTTTAAAAATAAAAAGAATCTGTGGTCAGAAATTCATTTTCCATCCTGCAACAGCAGAGATGAAAACAGAAGAAGGTAAAGGCAGTTAAATGCAAGCCCTCTAGTACCTTTTACTAACACTCTTGTATGTGTTATGCCATATGTCCTTAAGTCCTGTCTGATGGAGTCAGGCCCTCTAGGGTCAGCAATTCCAAGAGACCTTTGACTTCTCTGGCATGCAAAGGAAAGTGGGGTAGTTTTAATTGCTAAGTCTCAAAATCCAAGTTGTGATGTGTCTGTAATGTATCTTACATGTTCTTTCTTCTTGAAAAAAGAAGTCCAGAAAGAGTGACAAAAAGAAGCAGAAATGGTCCATAGCAAGAGAGAGATAATATTGTGGGAATCTCCAATATGTAAATATCCTTCTTAGTCTTAATATGTGCCTGGTTAGTACCTCAGGTAAAAACACAAGATTTCTATCCTTAAGAACATACTCTAGTAGAGAGAGTTACAATGCAAAACAAATCATGGTTATTTACAATTTTCCTAAGACAAAATTCCACTATGGTTGGAGAGAGTATAGCTGTGTGCATATCAAATATAAGAATTTGTCATTGATACAGATTTTAGTCATCCATATGGAGAGAATAGAAAAGTATTGATGTGTCACATGGCTTGTCAGACACGCTCTAGCTGGAATTTTTCTTCCATGTGTCCCTGTGATGCTGCTTTGTTTTGGTATTGCCAAGTGCTGTCTTTTGGTGATATTAGCATCAGTTTTCAAGGAGACTTCATTCCAGCATTGTTCCATGAAACTCTGCTCAAAATGGACATGTATGCAGGTAATGAAACAGTGTAGAGAGGTCTATAATTCATGTAAAAATCCTAATTATAACAGCATTTTCTCTGTCAAGTGAAAATAAGTCTTCTAGCTTCAGGATATAGGAGATGTGGGTATTTGCAAGACCTTTAAGTAGGTCTTTACATTTTGCACTTAGGCTGAAGACATGAAATGAAAGACATTTTAATAAAGATGATATAAAACATCTTTGCAGCTGTGAGGATGTTTGACACAGAAAAATGTCCCGTGTAAATGGCCATACCATGAAACATAAATGAGGGTGGTAGAGAGGGAAAGCTAAGCAGCAGAGAAGCTTTTACAAGAAATCTCTTTTTCTGCCTTAATGTGAAAGTTCCAAGTACAATTTCTCTTGTGTTTAAGGAGATTAAACTTCTGAACAGGAGAAAGGCGGTATCAGAGAAAATCTGGTTGATGTCCGTTTTTTGTGTTTTAGGTCTTCTGAGGTGTACAAGTCCATTGCAAACAAATGTTGTGTACATGGCTTGGTGAATTGACTGTATGTGCATTTGCCTGAACATAATTAATCAGAATGCTCCCAGAGTCCTGTGGTTTTCCCCTTAGCTGCTTGTAGAGTATGAAGAGGGGAATTTGATACCTCTCCCTGGTGTTTGGAGCCGCTGGGAGCCTGAGGGGAAGGGTAATCAGTTCCAAGGCCCCTACAAGGTTGGAAGATGTTCCTGGTACAAAAGGCAAACTGCCTGTGGGAAGAATCAGAGGGAAGTAATGGCATTTCCATGCTTGCAGTGTGGGGTTTTCCTGGAGATGGGAGTGACAGTTCTTGTAATTGTTAGCTTTGTAGACTGGAAACTCTCCATCTATAATGTGAGGCAGAACATAGTTTTAAAAAGTAGTATTCTGGAGCATTACCATAATGCATTTAGGATCCCAAAATAAAATGTATGTGTTATATTTAGACCTATCCTTTTAAAGCAGTGGATCTCCAGCCATACTGTCTCCACAGAGGATCTTGAGCTCTCAAGAATAGCTGTGTGGAAACTGCTATGCTACATTGTGGAACATGTCAGTAAGATGGTAAAGGCCAGTTTGAGGCATGATGTCATCTGCTTTCAGTGCTCCTCTTTTTGTTCTCTTCTGAATACCTCCCCCCCTCTGTTAACTGTCAGACTTTTTAAAAAATCCTTTCATCTCCTAGGATCCCAACAAAAATTCTCATCAGAATGCAGAGCACTTTCAGCCAGATCAAAGATCTGCAGTTCGCTGTACTTTGTCCTGTCTCACTGAGATGTCACTATTTCACACATCAGGGTGTTTTTCATATGATTGAAACATTAGCATAATGAAGAGAGGTTTTGTGATGTAGTAACTGCTGATTTTGTATGTAGGTTTTATGCCAACAAAGATTTTTCAATGTGTGTGAAAAGAATCGCTGAAGTTTTTTTATGTTGAGATTCCTCAAGAGAATTTTTAATTGCATTAAACCCATGACCCACCATGTAGAAAAAAGTATACACAGTGTCTGGAGAATGTGTTTATATGTGCATGTGCTCTGCAAATTCTTGCAGAATCTGCCTAGATCTTTTTATTACCTTTGTGATTGGTAATTTTTTTGAAAACAGAGCTGTTTCTTCAGACTTCAGGATTTATTACCTGGGGTCTGTGCTTGATTATAATCACGAAATGGGACAATAGCAAATGATTAGAAGTTATTCTTAGATGTACTGTCTTTCATAGAATCATAGTATTGTTTAGGTTGGATGGTAGTAAGTTAGAGTTTTGAGGCCTGGTGCCAGCCTTTAAATCATTTTGGGTCTGTGATCTCTGCACTTATGAAATTGTGCTTTTTCCTAGTAGTACCTGTGTGTCACTGCTTAGGGCAACATTACATGCAAAATAAGTTTCACCTGCACTCTCTATATTTGCATGTCTGTTCTGTGGGTGCAGAAGTTGCACTTTTACTTTCATGCCAGTCAAGCAACTTAGCGTCTGAAAACGTTGTTACTCTAAAGTATTGTTTATAATAAATTTTCACAATGGACCAAAAAAATTGTATTTCTGAATGATATTTGCATGGCATTCATTCTCAATAGTATGGTACTTTGTATATAAATCACAGTGAACATAATGAATACAATTAACCTGTTCCAGCACAAATAGAAGAGATGTAAACACAGTCCTATAACATATTTAATTCTTCCTGTGAGATGTTTTCATTCCCTTAAGTCTGTAGGTGAAATAGACTTCATTAACTGATCAAATTTTGGTTTTCAATGCCTCCAGAGAAGTATATGGGTTAAAAAAAAAAAGTTATAAAAATAAATGAGTTGGAAATAGCTGCTTGCTATTCAAGTTATGCAGCAGTTATATTTTGGAATGATATTGAGAAGTGGTGGAAGCATCTGAAGGGAAGAATACACTTTGTTGGCAGAATGGTATGTTTTACCAGTTTGGACACCTGCCTAGGCTGAGTGCTCCAAAATAAGCTCATTTGCAAAAGATTTGGGCAGCTCTTCAGAAGGTAGGGAGGCACAAGGAAGGGAAGCACCAGAGAGATGTACCTCATTAGAATATTTACTTACTTTCATGTGAGTGACAGAAATACCAGTGTTTAGTGCTGTTCCACTGTGGTTGCCAGTGTGTGATGCTGCTTCATGTGAAGAAATACTGGTCACTATCCAAGCCAGTGCTGTCAGATGTAGGTGTTCTTGCTGTAGGGACTCCACTGTGCTTCTGGCTCCCTCACTCACTCATTTCTGCACAGAGGGGCACACGTTCTTACTCTCCCTCTCATCTTTCACAGTTTCTCTGTTGCGTTCATCTGTCTGTGGTTTGTCACAGTCGGAACTGTCTGAATCTTTGGAAAAATCCATTAGTGAATGCATAGTGAACCCAGAGCCAAATTTCAGCAAGCCTTATCCTGTAACCACATCAGATTTTGGTGTGCTCAGTGTAACATGCTGTGAAGTGCAGGAGAACCATCAATAAAGATAAAACATTGAAGGGCATTCAGAAGGGTCTTTTCCTGTAACACATGCCTTTTCAGTAGTCTGCTTTTCAAAGTTCATCTGTCCTTTTGTATATATAGTTTTCTTAAACTTGGCAGAAACTGGTCAAGAATTTTCTAGGCACTGCATATAAAAGCACAAAAAGTTGGAAGGCTTTTCACCAGCACTGATTTTTTTGTGTGTGTGTTGCCAATGCTAGAGAGATAAGCATTTGGATTTTAAAAGCTTTGTATTTAAAGCAAGAGGAAAACAAGGGTTCTTCTACAAACAGAATGCAATATCAGTGTTGGGGGTAATCTGTCCTCCCTCTCATCTACATTATTTCTGGAGTCAATAGAAAGACAAAGCCAGTCAGATTTAGAAATTGACAAAAATTACTTGGTCCACACTCCATGTGGATACATTTTTCATTTAGTATTTGAACACAGGCTTTCATTACAATTCTTGGAAGAAAAGAGTATTAGCAAAATTTCCGTATTGTCACCCAACATCTTTCTTGCCAGCAGCTCAAAAGCTTTCTGTCTAGTAGCTTCTACTGGAAATATTTTAAAGTCAAATGTGACCAGATCTCAACTGTTGTACTCATATATTGAAAGAGAAAGGGCAGTTTTGTCTTAGAGTTTGACCCATACTCATCCTTAAAGGTCAATTTTGCTATAACCAGTGGCATTCCAGAAGTTGTTTAGTAAACCCATGCATCAGCAAAACACCTGTCTGGAGGCAGATCTTGCATTATGTTTTAGAAATACTGAAAGTCCAGACAGAGGTTAAATGCAGCCATAAATGTAAAGAGTGAGCCATTTGTATGAATACAAATGGCCAGGACAGGCTAAAGCCTTTAATGAGCTTCAGAATTTAAAATGAGACAGGCAAAGATCTGTTCCTTTGCTAGCTTTAGTTAATGACTTACATGACTAATAATTGTAAAGATATACTGGAGATTTAACTCCATCTGGCTTCCCCTGCAGGAAATTCCTGGTTCTGCTACAGTCCGTGAGTGGCAACAGCAGTCAAAGCCAGTCTCCAATTCCATGCGAATAGGAAAAAAAAGCATATGAAGTTAATGTTTTTAGCTCTTCTAAATAGTGTTAAACAGTACAGGAGTCTTTTCTCTTTCAGTTATGCTGAGAGTGGCAGCTACCAGCATAAACCCATGGATTTTTATTTAGGTTTACAACTATTACCAGAGCTGCCATTGTCCCTTCCTTAGGAACTGTTAACTTTTGTGGTCTTTGTATCCATCAACTTAAATAATTCTTCTGTGTGGTGCAGATATGTATTTCCTTTTTGGATCAAAATAAATACAGTAGAAAAAATAACTAGGAACTACTTGTTACTATCAACTTGTTATGGAATAATCTTGACATGCTGTAGACCAGAGCTGTCTTATTGTGGGTAGGTTGATTAGAATTAGAATTATTTGAATTGCTGACATGGTATTAGTTTAAATCAGATAGCATGAAACCTTAATTCAAATAAAATATTTTAATAATGTTTCATGTTTCTAATTTAAATTATCTTTTTAAAGAAGGCCTTGTTGCTGTTTTCTGGCAGCAGAAAACAAGTTTTTCAAACCAGTTTCATTTCATTGAAAGGATTGTACTCAATTTGGACCCATTTTCTTACTGAGCAAAGAGACAGTCTTGTGTAGACACTTCCATGGTTTACAGGTATTTATTTACAGCTTTGTTTTCTATATTTGATTTTCTTCTAAAAAAAGAGATAAGTGTTTACCAGAATGCTATTTTTCCTGATGTGGACAGCTGCCTTTGAGAAAGAACCTTAAGTGAAAGTATTACCTTCCTGCAAGTGTTCACTTTTTAATGAGTATGTAAACATTAATTACATGAAATACAACATGGAAAGCATTTAGAACATGTTTTCTATTTAGAATGCAGTAATTTAGGAAATCTTGCTTTTATTTGGTAAAGTAAGATTCTCAGTATGTCAGGATTTTTGTATTTGTAGGTGCTAGTGTTTATTCCTGTTTCAATTTAGATGTGGTAAGCATGCATTCCTGCTATTTTGAGTCACATATTACTCATTTTTGAGCTCAACTAAACATAACATAAGAAGAGTAAGGAGTATATTATGTCTGCAGCTGTAGAAGGAGCAATAGTTATTAATAAATCTGTTTTCAGTTGCTTAACTAGTAACCTTCTCTAGTTTGTGTTCTGCTGCTTGTAAAGCTGGCTGTACACTGTATGTTTCTTGGGGAGACAAATACATTTAATGCAGGTTTTTATTTGCAGGGCATGTGAGCTGCTTTATTTTTTTCAAAGAGGAACTCTGTTGATTTTTTGGTTAGCTTTAATTTACAGAATTGTAGTGCTGTTTAGCACTGGGTTGTGGGGTAGCCATTCAAATGAAAATATTAAGCCATTTTAACTTCATCTGTTCTTACACAGCATGAATGAAATAATAAAATAGGTTTAAAACGGGACAGCGTTTATCCTATACTTTTGGAAATTCAAGTTTTTGTGCTACAGCAACCACCATACTCAAAATGCTGAACAGTTTAAGTGTCATAAACAGAGGGCTAAGTTCAAAGTCAAAAGGCTTCCAGACCAGGCAGAAAATGTCTTAGGAAAGTCAGTGATCAAGATTCTTTTACTGTAATCAGTAGTAAAAGAAAGAATAAAGGCAGTTTTTGAGTAAGTCGAGATGTTATTTTGTTGCCATTAAAGGTGGTGAAGGTTTTCCAAGGGGTGGATCAGGATGTTCCCAGCTTAAATGGACTCTGCAAGCAGCTGTGGATGAGCTTCTGATGAGGACAATAATTTTATTGAAAATCGATTTTTAAGAACAGGATGAGTATTTAGAGCCTGTATTGTGTTAATTTTGTTATGGAAAAAATCAAGTTAGGAGCTGGAGAGGGAAGATATGCAGTAAAAAGTGTTAGCTTTCAAATACCCTCAGTCTGGGAAATAGGAATTGCATACCTTGCCACAGCTGTTGTGTTTAAAATACATATTGGTTTAAACGTACATCCTGTAAAGTTTACCCACTTAACAGGATTTACTTTGTATTTTTTCTTATAATTGTTTTCTCTGACTTGTAACTAAGGGAAGGCTTGTAAGAAGGTGAGACTCAACATCCACTAAAAATGTGAAATGTTTTGAAACACTCTAGGGCATATCACATGGCAGTTTAACTTGTAAAGGGATGTCTGTCTGGTTTTCTATATATTATTTTTCTTTACAATGTTGAGGAAAGATTTTTTTTTCAGGAGACTGATGTGGGTGCTAGTTAGACCTATACAAGCAGTTTCGTGACATTTTTGGTTTTCTGCCGTGGTAACAGTGCATGCTCTTGCAGGTTGCATGGAAGCCATGGGGCCAAAGCATCTCTAATATTCCACCACCTGAGAATTCCTATCCTGCACCACACCTGTTAGAAAACTGCCGATATGGTTGTAGGGTAGACTGATGGAGAGGACGACAAAGGCATTAAGATATTTTTCCTGTCACACCTCAGCCAACATATGAAATACAAGGCTTATGCATTATTTCAGTGAGGACATACCTTCATTTTACTGTATGTAATGAAAGGTCCATATGATCTTAGTTTTAAATCATTGTTATATAAAATCCTGGTTTGTTTCACAGGCTTTTAAGATGACTGTGGTCTGATTAAGCACATAAAAAAGGGACTACACCGTCTAACTTGACTTCATATTGAAGAAAAGTGTTCTGTGCTTTGTTGGTAAGAGTGAAGATGTTCAGTAGAGTGGATCCAGTACAATCTGTGGTGCTCAGACTGACTGTGTTTTGATGTACATTGCTGCACAGTATGTAGTAACTGGTAGCAGGTGTGATACAAGTTCCAGAAGGTGAAAGCCTTTGGAAATGCAAAGAACATTTAAGATAACCATGTTAAGAGATGGAGTAATGCACCACAGTTACAGATCTGATCTTACTTTGTTCTGTTATACTCCATTTTAGACAAAATAGTTTTATAACCAAATGAGAATTATTATGATGGGGAGGAGGTAGGTTTACATTAGCATGCATCTTTCTTTAGCTTGTAAATGACTGGGCATGTTAATTTTCAAGTAGCTGCCTTTTTATTTAAAAAAAAAAAACGATGTTTATGCTTTTGTAGGACTGAAAATGTTACATCAGCATACAGTTATCAAGACATTTAGAAAATTACATTATTATTTCCAACAGACTGTAGATTTCATTTTGGCCCCAGTAATAAATAAACTTGAAAGGTCTATATGTTACTCTATTTCAGTGGTTTCATTTTTTTCTAAATAATTACATCTTGAGAAATATCCAAAAAAGATTAGAGTGCAGAACAAAAATGAATATAAGTAGGTACATTTATTCAGCTTGTATATCAGCTTATTTCTGCATATACATTTGTGCCTTTGGAAAAGTGATCTCCCTAAGGGCAGAAGCTTGATTGCACACAGACCCACAAAACAATGCTTTGCTGTAATTGAGTAGAGGAATATTGAATCAGTAGATCACCAAAGGTCATGGTTATTACTTCTACTGTTAAGCAGAAAAGGGAAGTTAAGGTGCAAGTTTCTGCACCTTATAAGATGAATATAAGATGAATATAAGATATATTGAATATAAGATGCTCAGTAGCAAAATTTAAAAAAAAAAAAAAAGAAAAACAACAAACAAACAAACAAAAAAAAAACCCCAAAAAAACCCACTAACCCCAAACCAGTCATTCAGGGTGCTTACCTTTTAGTTGGTTGGTAGCTGTGTTGGTTGCTTGGTCGGTTGTTTGCTTGGTTGGTTGGGGCTTTTTTTGTGGTTTAAATGCTGCTTTAATAATGAACTGTTTTTAAAGCTGCATGCTCAAGAAAATGTATCTATATTGTCTGCTGGAGTTCCAGTGGCATTTTCTGTGCTTTTCTGTACCAGGCACTCTGCTGAGCTACCTGCAGCAGTTCCTTCTGCCATAGTTCTTGTTAGCTCTTTCTGTTTCTGAGATCTACTTGCTAAATCCTTGGTTCCTAATTAGGTTGACTAATCCTTGAATAGTCCCTTCCTTACCTTTCTTTTGTGTTTTTTTTTGTGGAGGGCATTGTGGAGTGGAAGAACAGTGTGGGCTTGGAAAGCGCTCAGGTAGAAGTCCGAGCCTCTCTTGTTAGCTGATTTTATCCTCTTACCTGTTTCCCAAAATCCTGATGTGCCCCTGTCCCTGAAGGAGAATGTCCTCAGGCTTTTCAGCTGCCTTTCTGTCTCCCCTTTGCTACATCAGTTTGAAAGCCTGAGGGAGTCAATTAAATGTGGAGTTGGTTATTTCAGAAATAACACTGTGGCTGCTTTCAGCTGTTGGTTTCCATCTTCACCACTGATGCATCTCTGTGGGATCCTGGACTGCACATCCTTGAAAGGTTCTGGGGTTGTCCTTGCCTCTCGGCTTTCGTCCCATTAATGATCATGTGCATGTGTGGTGTGCCAGGTCTTCAGCTGATTGAGGCAGGTCCCTGATAGCTTGGAGGAACTGTGTGTTTTCTCTTTGGACCAGGTGAGGATTAGACCCAGGATCTAGTTTAGGGAGCATTTAAGCAGCAACAAAGAATGCTTTCTTGGAATTATTGTTAAAATTGGAACGCGATGTACAAGAGAGCAGCTGATAGAAATGCCAGTTTGCTCAGCTGTTAATGTAGGCCCAATAATGATTCCTTTCTCATGCTGAAAACTGAACAGGGATTTTGGTTATTTCCCCCCCCACCCCACTCTCTTCAATCTAGAACTTGTCAGGCTGAAACCAGACAAATTTTGGCATCTGGATTTGCAAGCAGATTCCATTACCTTTATGAGTAATAATCTGCTTTTCAAGAATTGGTGTGGATATAAAGCTGCCTTTAATCTCCAAAGTCAGCTGTATCGTGATCGTCTGTACGGTGATATTCTGCTCTCTCCTCTGTAAGGACTGTTTTCACTTAAAAAAAGGGAAAAATACTCCCTTCTTCAAAGTTCCACTAGGAAGTGAGCAGAGCTGGACTAAGTGGAGCTATGAGCTAAATCGATGGCCTCTGGCAGCAGACAGCTGGGTGTAAAATGGGCAGCATCTCCCTGCCCCTTGTCCACACCACCTGTGCCAAAGTCGACACACCAGGCTGGCTGCTCGTGTCTCTGACTGGGGGTGGACGAAGTGTAGCAGCTCCTGTGGGAGCATGACAGCAGAGCATGTGCAGCAGGAGTAGTGCAGTCCACTTGAACACTTGAATAAAAAGGATTTATTTTTTCTGTCTTCATTGAAGTTGCTGTCCTGCAGTGATCACTTCTTTTTGTGATTAAGTCATGAAGCAGCAGGTTCTTCTTATGTAAGATACTCTTGTGTTGTTTTGAAAGTCATGATGCATTGGATACATAAAGCCAGACTGAAAGGCATGCAGTACAGAAATGCACGTAGTTGTAGTGTTCCTCCTGCTCTTCTGTCTCCTCTGTTCTCCAGTGCAGTGGGTAACATGACATGTATAAGGGCTCTGTACCATGTCTTGGGGAACTGGTGCTGTAAATGTCTGTGCAGAGCCTGCATACAAGGTCTGAATAGGGCACTGTAAAGGGGCAAAGCAGCAAGTCATCCTGGCCTTGCATTGTGGGCCAGTCATTAGCAGAACCAAAAGCATTAGTGAGTTACCATAGAACATGCTGAGTTTGAAGGGACCAGTCAGGCTCATTGAGCCCAACTCCTGGCTCTGCACAGGACACCCTAAGAGTCACACCATGTGCCTAAGGGCATTGTCCAAATGCTTGCTTGGACTCTGGCAGGCTTGGTGCTGTGACTATATTTATATTTAGCAATATATAGAACCAGCAATCTTGGATGTGTTCCTGTCTCAAAAGGGGAGAAACGACAAAATACCTTTTTGCATTATGAAATCCTCTGCCTGTTCTGGGTAGCGTGACCTCATTTTACTGTGCAGCTTGCAGCTACCTACGCAAGGGAGCATTTGTCCTACAGTACATGCAGTACTTAAAGAGAGGTACCTGCTGTCTCTCTTTAAATAACAGATCTGACTGCAGTCTTTTTCTGAAAAAAACCAAAAAAATGAGTAAAACAATCATATAGCTGGTAAGAGCCCACAAATTTCAAACTGCTGTACAAAATGCTTGATGTACTTGCTTTTATGTTTATCCTTGATGTGCTTGCTTTTCCTTGAGATTGACAGACACAGGGAGGCAAAGGACATTTTGGTCTCACTGGTCTCAGAAGTTAGATATACTAACAGGTATGCTACCTAGATCCTCAGAAGTACTGTGATTTGGTACTGTGGTTAGAGAACAGTTAAAAATCTCTAAAGGACTTGAGCATTTCTTGTTACTCATTGCTAAAAGTATTTTTATTAGGAAAATGCATGGTTGGAAGAAAAAATAAATACCAGTAAGCATTGATCATTGAGACATGGTATAAAAAGTAAACAGTACAATGATGGCAAGATCTGCCTGTTCACCAGTGGTCAGCCTTTTGGAAACAGTTCTCTTTTTGACAGCAGCTGTGGCTGAAACTGCAGGTATCAGGGGTTTTGTCCTCTTTTTAGGTGTTTACATTTAATATGAAAGTCTTCACGTCTGCTCCCCTTCACTCACGGGGTGCAGAAGGAGAGCAGTACACAAGGACATCACACTGTAGCAGTGAAAAATGTAAAGAGCCACAGGTATTAGGTCAAAATTAGACTAACTTGAATTGTTTGTCTGTGGCAGCATATCTGAAAAGGTGAAACCCAAACTGTACAAATCCAGTCTGTGAAGTGTTTGGCAGCAAATGCAAGGTTTGACTCTTCCCCTACTTAAGTTGGTTACTGAGATCCGTTCAGTATTTGTATTCCTGAAGCACTGTCTTCCCAGCATCTCTTTTTTGCTCTGATTGCATGTGGTGTGAAACTGAATAACTCTGCAGAATAAACAGTTTGGCTTGTACATTTCTGTATTGCAGCCTTTGACACACTCAAGACAGAAATACATCATTTATGATCTGTACAAGTTCAGCTGTGATCAAACTGAAAAGTGTCAAGGGTTATGTCAGTTGGTGTAATGTTACAGTAGTTTGAAGCTAATGTGTGATGTATTTCTGGGAGCTGTTTTGTGAACCATAAAGAATTTGAGTCAAATAAATGGAAAATGCAGCATAGTTACGATATAGACTGCAGGTCTGAGTGAATTAGGTCTCTAACAAAATTACATTAATTTTGCCCCACGTTAAATTTACACTGAATATTAGGCATGTTTAAAAAGTTACTGTTTGCAAATACAATAATGGCAATGTCTAGTTAAAGGCGTTGAGATTTTTTTTCCTGCCATAAAATCAAGAACTCATTACTTGCTTCTCTTGACAGCAGTTTTTATGCACACATGTGAAGCATGCCTGTTTAATACGGCATGAAAGGGGTATTCTGTCATAGTTTAGGCTTAGTGCTAAAAGGCAGAAACACCTTAATGTGTGATGGACTTCCCTCTGACGCTGAACTATCACAGAACTTAGAGTCACTGTTTTGTCTGCGTGGAAAACCCTTGGTGCTACGACTTTGTCCAGCTTGGTTAATAGTTACTGGAAGGCAAGCTTGACTGCGACATCACTGCAGTAGTTGGTAGCTAAGAGAAGGAGATTTTCTAAAACATCTGTAGTAATTTGTTTTTTAAAAATTAAGCTTAACGAGCTTTAAAGCAGTTTAGTCCCTCAAATGACATAAAAGTTATCTGTGGTTGAAGAAAGTCCATTACATAAGTACTGTTTGGTACACAAAAGATTTTAAACTTAGTTTCAAAGCACAGCTAGTGGGAGCTACCTTTCTGCTGGAAACTGACTTCCTGGCAGCCTTTAGTGGGCGGTCACTTGGCAAAGAGAAGGCGGTACAAGGTGGTAACAGTAGCTAGAAATTGCAAGCAGGCTTTTGCAAAAATATCTTTTTCGTTTTTAAAAATAAGTTGATAACTTGTGTACTAGCTTGCGGAGAGGTTTCATTTGTTGAAGTAATGACAGGCATAGCTGAGTTTGTAAAATGGTAACAGTCAAGTCAGTGCTTTACTCATGTGTTCCTTTTTTTACAGCCTTGTGTTAGTCAGTCTTCAGAGTTCCAAGTAAAAGAATCCAACAGAACTGACCCTTTGCTGGGCTGTGAAACAGGAAGTTTTATCCTGATGCACTTTGAAATTGCTGAGAATAAAAAAAAATTCCCTGAAGCAAGAAATGTAGTATCTTGTATGGTTCTTAATTTGTCTAGTTTTGTATGCCAGGATACCGGAAAAAGATATAATTAGTGGAAGAGTTGGTTTTAAATTAGACTTTATTATGGCTGCATGGGGACAAGGAAAGGCACTTGAGAGAATCTTATCAGAATCACTATAGCAACAGCTCACTTCATCATTCCCTGTGTATTTTTTCAGCCTGTGGTACTTTCTATGCAGTGTTAGTGACATTTATATTCAAAACCAATTATTTAAATTGTAAAGTCCAGAGGTGTTTGTCACAGAGAGCTTTGTCCTTTACAGTCAATAGTTTGGGGAGACATTGGGCTTTTTATTATTGTTGTTACTATTATGACACAGCCTTTTCTTCTTAATTGTTGCTCTTTGAGTGAATTTCATCTTTATGGTGAAATTTTATGGATTCTTCATGTGTGCGAGAGGAAAACTGGATTTTTCCTGATTGTCTTTTTTTTTAAAGGAGTGGGAGATGTGAAGGGTGGTGGGTAACTATTATCCTGGGAAGAGGAAAAAAATACAAGTACTGTATTCAAAAATCTCTTTATTTGGTTTCCTTCATTGCAGTTCACCTCATCATTCTGTTAAGTCAAAAAGGGGGATTGCTTTATTCATAGTGTGCATTTGAAATAAAACTGAAAGTGATAAATTTAGTTTCTTCATGAAACTAAAGCAGGTATCACCACCTTTTCTTGGTAGCAGTGTTCTTTCACTTACACGTCATGGTGAGGATCCCCAGATGTCCATTCCTAGTGAGCTAGCTGCTGACCTTCCCTTTAACCTAGAACAAGGGATTATGTTGGTACTGGGTTTTTAAATGCTAAGGTCTTTAGTTTCTAGCTGGATCAGGCCTGTGGCTGATGTCATCCTATTTTAGGTTAGGCATACAGAGCATGTTCAGCCAAACTGACACAGACTAGTTCACGTTCTTAGAAGTGAACTTCCGTTGGAGTTCTGCCAGGGAATGCATAATTCTGAAGTACTTTGAATCTACATGACTAGAGCTTTTTAGGAAACACATTTAGCAGCCTGGAAGAGTTTTCCCAGGGACAAAGACTGTACCGAGTGTATGTTGTTTGAGCCTTGGCTTTGCTTTTTCAGTCTGACCTAATCAGAATAAAGGTGTGAGGCATTTAAGGTGAGACTGTGGGATATTAGTCAGGCTGCTGTCTGAAGGATTGCTGCTTTGTGCTTTGCAAATATTTCTAGGGGGTTTCAAGGCTGCTTGGTGGAACCTGGTGGCAGAAGATTGGGAGACCAACTCTACTGCAGTTTTGTAATGTTGGCTGCTATGGATGGAAGGATTGATAAATAATTTAGATACTATTCAGGAATACCCATAGTTGTTTAAAATATTGCAATATCAAGAAAATGGCTTCACAGTTTGCCACAGGCTCCTTATCTGTTGTAATGCTATTTCTTTTGTGTTGTCTCTTTAAGTCTATGTATAAGCAAAGCATTTCTTTCACGCTGTGGTAAACTGCTTGTCCATTCACACATTATTTTGAAATTTTTACAATTTATCTAGGATTTTGCAAGTCTTTTGATCATCTTGTTTTTTCTTTTAATGTAATGAGGCTTGTTCCTTATATTCTACTCTAGAAGGTGCCTTAAATTCATCAAAAGGAGGAAGAGCATTTAGTGATAAGAGGTTGACAGCAATGGGCAGAAATACTTGTTGTATCAGAAATTCAGCTTGTCATCTGTTACTTAGCTAAAAACTGTCAAAATAGCTAGGTCAGTAAAGAATAAACTACATCCTAGCTGCTGTGTGGTGCATGCTTTGTGATAGTTATTGTTGGAGAGAGACTTTGTGAGGCTGAGCTTTCCATGCATGAATGTAGATTTGAGCAATGCAGTAGCTACCCTGAGACTACTGAATAGTGAATTTTCTCCCTTCAGTTGTTGGAAGAGGAAGGTTACCCAGGTGGTATCCTGAGTCTTCCTGAATAACTGTGTAGTAACTTCTAGCCAATATATCTCCTTTTCTGAATCTAGTCTTATTTACTAAGCTTAAGGGTTAAAAAAAAGGTGAACTTGCAATGTTGAAGTGAACAGAAATAAAAGCTGAATGTGGTATAACATGAAACAAGACATGATACTAAAAATATCCTTAAAGTCACCTGCTCAGCCTTGATGTTTGGCTGTGGTACTGTACTGTAGTTTCTCTGTATCTGATCATTCAGGTCTGTTTTGGGGCCATCATCAGACGTGCATCAGTGGTATAAGAGCTCTGTGCAAATCTTGAACAAAAAACGTTATGCATTAAATATGAATTCATGTGGAGGTGGAGAGAGCTTAATTTAGAAGAATTAATTTTAGCATCAAAGCAATCAGGTTAAATTAGTTCAAAACAAAGGATGGGAAAAGTCAATAAAAACTAAAATAGAATAGGGCCTAAATATGGGGCATTTTTTTTCAGGGAGTCTGCTTGTGTAAGATTCTGCCTCAGCCTTAGATTATGCTCTCTTACAGTTGTCAGGTCTAATTTTTTAACCTGATTTATTACTGCTTTTGATAATTGATTTCTTATAGTACACATACTACATTCATTAGTTTTTTATTTTAACATAAAAGCAATGTGTTCCCTCTGGTTTTGAGTGTAGGCAGTTAATGTGTTAGATACTTCCTGTAGGACTGGTAGGTTTACACATGAAATTTTTAAGGGATTTATACAAAAAAAAAAAAAAAGGTGAAGGCTAAAATGGCAGGCAAAGAAGAGATGGAAAAATAAAGTTCTGTTCATGTTTAAAAGGAAATTTCTGTCAATAACTATTGCTTCTCCAGGATTGTTTTCTTTGACACTGACGTATGAGCAATGCTTCTGGGTCCATTTAAAATGTAGATTATTTTCCCCAAGGCTTGTGGCTTGAAATGACAAACAAAGGGAGAGTTTTGGGTGACAGCCTTCCAGTTTCCATGCTAAGCCTGCCCGGAATCCATTTGATCATTATGCACTGTAGCTGAAAAAAATGTGCCTGGGAAGAAAAAAACATGGCACTGCTAAGATGCTTCTCAGCCCTGTGTTACTTGTGTAAAATATGGTGTTGCTTTGGATTTATCCCATTGAGGTAGCTTCTTCCTGGTGTGCAGAGACATTTCCTACTATATTGATTCATTTTAAGTCTCTTTACATTTTGTGTTGAGACTTTGTGGAATTATAAGTGGATGAGAAGAAATCTGGAACTCTCCCTGCCTTTTGAATGAGCAGACCCATGAACATGCAGACCCATGTTTCTCTCCAGTTCTGAAAGAAGTACGAGATACAGAAGTGTGGGATGTGTGGATCATTACAAGGTGTTTCCTCATTAGGTCAGGTAAAGGTGGAGAAAGGAAGGGTCTCTTCTTTCTGTTTTCACAGATCAGGGGAGAACGGGGAAGACAAAAAATAGTGTCTTGCACAAGGATAGCTTCTGGGAGTACCAGGGTTTGAACTGGCCCTTAGGAAATCCACAGAGTACAAAATGGAACTTGTGGTCAACAAAGAATGGGAACCAATGTGCTGAGCTGGCTTTCCCTCTGTGCTACCAGGAAGAGCAGAGCTCTTCCTCATGGTATGTTATTTCTACAGCACTTTCTCTTCTGTAATGCAGCAAATTTTCCTTCACCATCTCCCTCATCTGTGACTGTCCCCAAAGCAGTGAAGCCCTCTCTATGAACCTGGGGAAAAGAGTGCAGACCAGCAAGGGGTAGTTCTGTTTGCTCTCAGGTTTGCTGCATTACTCCCTTTGAGAACACAGGCTGTGTGAAAGCAGCTAGAGTGCATCACCACTTGATGGCAAAAACAAAACTGCAAGACTGAAATCAATGAGTAGGGCAGGAGTTCAGCTTTTCTGCAGTGTGTGAGGGCACCAATATAAATAAGTCATGCTTGCTGTAGTAGTACAGCACCCCATGAAGCACTCTCAGCATCTGTTAGACTTTTTTATTGTTTGGTTTCTTTCACACAGGATGAGTACCCCAGCAGTGTTGAAAATAATGAGCAGTAGAGGGCTTTATGCAGTAACTTAGAAAACTGACAGTGTAGCCCAGTGTGCTGGCCTATTTGTGAGCAAGAGAGTGTACTTGCTTGGCTAAAAATATTCTGGTTGCCTTGTACTGAGGCTGTACACTTCTTGTATCTCTTCCAAGTTATAATCATTTTGCAAGTACAAAGCAACTGTTAGTGAAAATCAAGTTTCTGGACTGCATAATTTGAATGACTTATAAAGAGAATTCTGGAGTATTGCACTGTGTGCTGTTAGATTCACAATGACCTTGATATTTCAGGATCTCCCTGTATTACAGATATTTCTGTTTGTATTCCCTGTGGAGGCAGATGTTCTCAGTTCAATGACTGGAAGGATGACCATATTGATTTTTAGCCATTAACATTAAAGTGTACCAACAGCGAGCTTCTCTAATACTTTTAGAGTTGCTTCTTGTGTTTTCTGCACACATTACAAGAATCTTGGGCTTCTCAGGTTTTTATTAGTTCTCAGAAAAATGAGTTTCAGCACCAGGCATCTGTAAGATAACCTTCTGGTTTTTCCATTAAACACATAGCAGTTGCTAGAGGCTTCCTTTATTTAATTCATTCAGAATCTTCTTTTTTTGTAGTTTTAACTTCCTTCTGTCTTTTCATCTGTCCCTGAACATATTGCCTTGCTTAATTATATCCTGTTTGGTGATCAAAGAGAAGGAGGAGGATGTTAATGCTTGTCAAAATGATGAGCAACCTCCTCTTTTTCCTGATTCTATTTGAAACACAAGTGCCTGCCACAACACTGGTTGATTTGTCTAGGTTAACTGTAAAAAACAGTTACTCTGGTTTATCTTCTCAGCTAGTACAATAGAGACAGAGCTTATCCCAGCATTATATGGATCAGAAACAATAAAAGATTGCAATGTAGTTGTTTCCCTTTCACTCCCAATTCTCCCATGATCCTACCACATCATGGATTAATGGAAATGTCTAGTGTTGAGGGATCTTGTACATGCATATATATTGCATTCATGCACCAGTCCCTTCTCTTGGTTCCCATGCAACTGACTTGCCATTAATTGTTAGAATTAACTAGAAAATTTCTTCATTGAGAAGCTGTTTGCTTTTCATTTGCTTAGCGCCTAGGACAGGCATGACCTGATCTGAGCATAAAGATCAGCATATAAATCTTAACAGTAACATACATACAGTAATTGTATCTGAAATATCCTGTGGTTGTCAAACATACACACACATGCAAAAATCAGTCCCAGTCTTATAAAAGCTGATGTGCAGATTTTTTACAGGTTTTTATAACATGCCTCAGGATTTTGTGCATATTGATTCCAGCAGTGGATGTTGATTGAGGATCAACTTCATTCTGTTTCTGGGCCATATTGCATCCCTGTTAGGCCTTTTGCTGTCCAAGTCCAATTTTACTTTGAAAGCTAGAAGGTTTCATTACAGTAAGCTTTAGCAATCCCAAGGTGCCCGAAGTATTGGAGTACTCTCTCTCACTGTGGTACACTCAAGAGAATAAACAGAGCTGTGAAAAAAGTTGCATATTCAAATGTATTAAAAACAGCTGATTGGGTTTTTTCTGGTTTATTTTTGAATACTTGATTTTCATTTGCAAAGATTGTATCAGTAGAAGGTCTAAGTATTTGAGAGCATCAGTGTCACACTTTTTGAAAAACAGGTCTGTTGTTTTCCATTTGTGAAACAATATTAACCATTTAATGAAACTTTAAAAGATGTTGGCACCATTGTTGTTCAGTGCTGGTGTTCAAGCTTGACTCTTCTTAAATGGCTGGTGAAAGAGTCTAGCAATTAGATAATTTTTTCATCAAGACGTGATTAAATCCAAATTCCTGTAATTGATACTTCCTGAAAGCATTTGTCCATGACTCAGGACTTTAATGAAAGCAAATATACATTCTTGCGCCTCTCAGTGTCTGAACTCCAGAGAGAAGAAAATGGAAAGCAATTACAGCAACAGAATGGATGCTTGTAATTTAATATTCAAAGCATGCTTTTCTTTTTCAATTAAATTCTAATTTAATAGGGAGATTTCATATGCCACTTACAAAAATGTGTATTTAGACTCTGTAGTTGTTCAGCTCCACTTTTGGCATGGCTGTCTTCTTCATTCTGTGAAGGCTCTCTAGGCTGCAGTACTTTTCCAGGCTTGGTCATCTGTGTAGCCCTCAGTGATAGACAAGAGATTTACTGAGGGGGAAAGAGGGTTGGTGGCCACATTAATCTGTAAACGTTCTGGAAAGCATGCTCACTCAGATGGAAGAGTCAGCCCTGCCTCTAAATGGTGCTGCAGCTTGGCTTGGGGCTGCAAGCATCTGCACATGAGCCCAGCTCAGTCATTGTTGTTCTTTACAGAAAGTGGCAGTCACTTCTGTGCTGGGGACTGAGATCAGTTTTCGTTTGAATTGAGAAAGACTGCATGCATCTCTTCACAGGGGGGTGTGAAATTCAGCTCAGGAACAAGGCAGCAGCACCTACCAGTGAACTTTTAACTGATGCTTGAATGTTTGCCAAAGCTGAAGTTTCACGTGCTTTTTGTCACCATTTCTTCAAATATGGAGCAATGTGCATGTTTCTGAATAAGGATGAAATTAAATTAAAACTATTTAATTTTACAAATCAGTTGAGCACTGGAGTGGGTTGCCTTGGAAGACTGCTGAAGTCATGGTGTGAGGTGTCTCAGAATAGATTAAACCAGTGCAGAGGGGCAGGAAAAGGCTTTCCAGCAGAGTTTCCCCTGCATGAGGTATGCCTCACTGATGAAGCATTTCTAAGGCAAATGGAGCATGCAGCAGCCCAGGGATGACCTGTGCTGAAGCATAATGAATTCTTAACTGGTGAAGTGAGGCATGATTTCGAGAGGATGAGAGACACGAGATTACACAAGCTCCAAAGTTCCAGATGCAGTTATATTTTGATGTCATTCTGATACTTGCTGATGTCATCAGTTGTAGCTCTTTGACAAGATCAGCAATATTATACATCAAAATGTTATACAACACAATCTAACACAATCACAAGGACAAGGTAAAAAAAATACTACAGTATTTATGCCAGTCTCAGTTGGACTTCATAAATATACCCAACTGTTATTTATTGGTATTTTTTTTTTTTTCAAGAAAAAAGCAGTAGGCTTTCTAGAAAGTGAGAAGTTAAAATATTATGCATTTGTGAAAAGGTCAGATTCCCCTTTGTGCATACTATGAATGTGTCAAAGTGTTGCTTCTCTTACTTTAAAGGGCTATCTGGAGCCCTTTAGAGAGCAGTGATTGACTGCAAAGTCAGACATGGAGAAATCTATATCTGACTTAATGAATGGTGCAGTTTGGAAAATCACAGTTGGTTGATTACAGAATTTGTTTCTGTGATAGCAGAGTCATATTGTCACCAGAACTTACTTTCATCTTTAGGTTTCGGCATAGCCCAAATTTTTGGTACTTGAGAGACTGGACCATTCACAGCTGGATCAGACAGTGCTTAAAATATGGTGCTCCAGATAAAGCCTTATACACAATACAAAACAAGGTAAGTTTTACCAAGGAGGAGACATGAACATATTTGATCAGGTTTTTGATTCAAGCGTGGCTCGACAGGAATTCCTGTTGCAGCCAGGTCATGTAGGCTGTGGTTTTAAGTTCAGCTTTTTTCATCAAAATTCAAATCACTGTTGCACTTGAATTTTAGCGACAGCCTTTTTACAGCTTTAAAATCCTTTCTTTTCTCAGAAAGGTTTTTGGTTTTAGATAGCGTTGGTGTCCACAGCATGTTAAATGCAGGGGAGGCATAATAACGTGACAGACAGTGCCATTCCTGGTCTGAAAGGCTCAGATAAAATGCTAAAACAGATCCAGTGGCTCAGGAGTTGGAGGGCCTACATCACAGGAGCCATGCTAATCTCTTGTGTTGCTTGACTGTATATTGCATGAGTATGCAGTATCGTGGTTCTGCTGTTTCTGGTGTCTGCAGCACTGTGCTTGGGAAGATTTGAACAGCACATTTTTGCACACTGAACTTCTTTTCCTCCTTTTCTTCAGGTTCAGTATGGAATTTTTCCAGATAATTTTACATTCAATATTTTGATGGATTTCTTTATAAAGCAGAAGAAATATGGAGGTAAGAAAATACATACCAATACTGCATCCTTAGTTGTATGCTCTTATATTAACAGAGCTTTTCTTTGAACTAAAAACTTGTAGCCATATTTTTTCTGAATTCATCATAAAACAGAACTTCACCTTCCCCTGAAGAATTTTTTGTTCGTTTTTGTCTTGTTTTTGTTAGGATTTTATTCATTTTGGTTTTGAAATTTGTGTGATTCACAGTTTCCACTGTCAATAATCCTAGTGCAAGTGTAAACCATCTTCTTCAGTTACAAGTTTGACGTATGTGCTAATGATATGATAGGACTTACTAGTGACAATTAATTAGAGTGTTACCAGAATCAAAATGCGTGTTGGTATTCATCTTCCATACATTTAGCTGTTCAGAGAGCTGTGTATCTGAACTATTTGTGTAGGTTTTCTGCCTGTTACTGGAGCAAGCCAGCTTTGCTGAATTGCCATACTGGGGCTACCTTTCATTATTGACTGTTTAGGTGTTTGGATGAGTAATCCTCTCATGTTTGATGACAGATATTAGTTTTGATGACCGATTTTGATTTCACTTCAGGTTTTCTAGTACTATAAATTTGCAGTAAGCTTTCCTTCGCATAAAGCTCTTACAAAACATAACTGAAAGGAACTGAAAGATTTTGCTAAACAACAAATTAATATATGTATCTTTTTTATTTTGAGGCACACCTCTCTATCTTTGAACACCACCTTATTTTATCCGTATTTCTTTTCTGTTTCTCTTCTGAAACTGAAGGCCTTTTTACAAACTGTCCTTCCTGACCGGGAGTGTCACTGGAACTCCATGTAGAGCTCCTCTAGGACATTGCTTGCTGAATAGAGAGACCACTGTGGGTGATCTGTGACAACATTTCTGCTCCTTTGTTCTCTCCTGTCACCCTAAGGCTAATGAAGTTAAGCCAGTCTTCTCTTGTTTGTAATCAAAACACAAGAACAAAGAAATAATCTAAAAGATTTTTTTGATGATTGAAGAGCTGAGGAAAGAAGAGCCAACTGAATTGTGTAGAGCTAAGATGATTTTAAGAGCTCCTTGGCTGTAGTTTCATTCTATTCAACCCATTCTTCCTTCTTGCAGTGTGTATGAGCAACCCAAAGGAATAAGACTAATTCTATAGGTGTATTCTAGTTGAAAGAAATGTTTAACTTTCTCTTGAACCATTTCAAAGCATACTGCAACAAAAAGTGTCAGTGAACATGAGCGGGTTCAAAAGGAAGATATGTACTGAAAGCTCTGCTGATTAAATATCGTTTTCCTCCACAGATGCTCTGTCAATAGTAACAGAGATCATGCTCCAAGAAAGTTTTGATGAACTATCAACACAGCTTCTTTCTCTCTATGTTTTATACCAGAACCTGGCAACCAAGGCTGAACGTACGGTAAGCTGACCACACTCAGAATGATGCACAGAGCCCCTGCTTCCAAGTGTTGTGGTGCAGTCAGTTACACATTCAATCATGAATATATTTTATTTCCCCTAAGTTTAACTGGGGAAAAAAAATCCTCCGTTTTCTCATTATTTTTGCAACTGCAGAAGAAGGAAAGAAAGAAAGGAAAAAAGAAACAGCCAAGTATGAAAACCGTTAAATCACTTGTCACCCCTTTTCCTCCTTTCTCTGAAAGGGAGGGTGTGTAGGGATTTTCAGATGTAATGTATGCCCATGTGAAGGATGTGAATTGATACTTCAGTACAAAGCAGACTCTAACAATTACCACCAAAAAAAAAAGTGTCACTTGTTGTATACAGTCCTGTTAAGCTGAGTATTCCTCACCCGTTAAAGCTTGATAATGGTGACGTTGCAGAATTATAAAGCATTTTTACTAGGTTTTCTAGTATCCTATTCGGCTTTAGGTCTGTTGCTTCTTATTACGTATCTGTTTTAAAATCAAATTTGTTACATTTCTCCTGTCTCCAAGGACTACAGGTCTGTTATTTACAGCTTGTTTGCTTAAGGCCAAAATGACAGTTCAGGGTCTTGGGAGGTGCATTATTCTACCTTTGCAGAAGGGGCTCAGTCAGTAAAGGACTCTGCCTTGATCTCTGTAGGAAGTTGTTTTTAATGTAGTTTGGCACAAGACTTCAATAGCGTGTTGTCATCTATATGGCAAATGCTTGAAGCCTCCATCTGTGTTACATGAAGCACCTTCCAAAATGCATTTTATAGGTGCCCTCAGGTTTTACCCAGCTGGGTTGTAATTTGAGTTTTCAGCAAAGAAGAGAAAAGCACATTTACCCTACTGGATAGTTTCTTCATTTCCTAGAAATCAAGTATGCTTAGTCACTTGTATGTGAAAAGCAAAGGGAGTAAAATCTCATTTTTCCATTGTGTTTGTCCATGTTTGCATATCCATACTACAGAGAAAAGCATTTGTCAGTATGTGTAGTGTTTCATGAAAGCTGAATGTGCAAGCAAGGGTGGTGTGAACATAAGACATATTTTAAGACAAGCTTATTTATATAGCTGTGACTTAATATGCATTTTAAAGTAATCCCATTCAAAGACAGCAATGAAATAATATTTTTTTATTTGTATACACTGTTTAAAATACCATTCAACGCCTCATAATGCTCAGCACCAGTTTTCTGTGTTTGGTTTAAGAGGTAGGGGTAGACATAAAAAGGAGAACTTTATTGCAGAATTTCAACCACTCATATTTTACAGTGTTCTTTAAAGAGTACAAGAAACTTTAAACAACAACTGAGGAACAGTTTGTACTGTTCCTCAGGACAGCTACACTGTAACTGAACACTGGACACGTTTAATGATTCTTTACTTTATTGCTAATATGTGATGAGAGCCATGCCTGCTGTCTTTGCTGCCATTTTATATTTGTGTTTGTTAAGGAACACTTACTTAGTTGATACCTTTTTACCTATTTACAGTGGGAAGAAGAGAGAAATATTGGAGCATCACTATTGCTCACGGGTCTGAAGCAAAGTAACACTGTGGGTTTTAGTTCCCAGCTCTATGGCTATGCACTCCTTGGTAAGTTTTACCTCCCTCATTGTCAGCTTTTCCCTCTTGTCTTCAGTGGCTGAATTAAATTGGCATTTTTGCTTTACTAAAGCAAAGTCAAGGAGAAGGCAAAGGAAAAAGAAAAGAAATTGTGGAAGGACAATTTCAGAGTTACGAGTGAACCTGTTTTGTAGGCCTGGAGGGTAGAACTGATTTGAATTTGATTCATCAGACAGCTTCAGAATCAATTTCAGGGCTCCCTGCGGGTTTGGGTTAGATGCTGAAAGAGAGAAGATACTGTTAAATAACAGTGGGATTGGTTTGTTGGTTGACTAACAAATTAAAAATACACCCTAAAGTACAGATTTCTGTGACACACATTATAATGTTATGGACAACAGACTCTTCTGGTTAATGAGCATCTTAAAATAATCTTCAAACCTTATGAGGTGGAAGAGCACAGCCTGGGAAACACTGTGTTTAGAACTTACTAGTCACTGTAAAGTGAATGTTGGGGTTGTGAACAGCAGATAGCAGTGCCTTTATCCTGTATCTGTTAAGAAGTCTTCACTGTTAATAATGTGCTATATAGTATTAAAGAGAAGTTAGAGCAAACTACATTTAGAATTGAAGGGAAGGGAAATGAACAAACAATTCTTTAATTTCCTCTGAATCTGTAGTGGAATATAGTGCAGATAGGTTTTGTTCTTCTCTACAAAATGATTATTTACTAGAAAGTAAGTAAATAGCAATTAATTGTAAATCATTGTTTCATTACTGCATTATTGAGGGTAATAAAAAGTGAATTTGTTCTTCAAATGTCACCTCAAAATATGATGTGTGGTGGCAGAGTTAGGATGGTGATTTGTATTTATTATGACTGAAAACAAACAAGTAATTTTCAGTCAAAAAGAGGGATAAATGTGAAAAGTAATTTGAAAGCAGGATTTTTCATAGCACTGTAGTTTGTAATCCAGTGGAGATACTGGTACAAACAGGGACTTTGCTGTCCAATTGCCATTCAGTTTGGAGAGTTTTAAATGCCGTGTAGATTGGTGAAGTAGTGGCTGTATTTCAAAAATGCACTTCACTCTTGTCTGAGAGCAATAGTGCTTGGTCCATGACATTGACATTCAGCGGATCAAAAGCTATTTACTGTTATGTCACATACTCCAAAGTCTTGCCAACACTAATGGAACTGACCTCTGAGAGAGTAAAAGATGTCTACGGGCACAGAGCGGCCTCAAGCACCTCAGCTATTTTAATTTAGCCACGGTCCATAGGCTTTGTCTGTGCTCTTATCACCTTGGTTTTCCCAAACTGTTCTCTTCCATGTAAGGAGGGTGTCTTTCATAGATTTATGTCATAATAGCCAGGGTGCAAAGTGGATTGAGAGCTTGGAAAACTCCTGTAAGCTACACTTGAAGAGGTATTATCTTTTATACTGACAATAACAAAATCAAAGCCCAAGAGTCACAGTCATTGAAAAATTGCAACAACTACAATGTGATGTGCATTCCTCTACTATGCAGGAGTTTCACACTCTCAAATAATTACTTTCAGAAGAAAAGCCACATTTTAAGTGATGCAGTACATCACAGGTCCTCCTAAAATCAGTGAACACGTTGTTGCTTAGATTGTCTTATATCGAGAACCAAAATTTCCTTTTTGGCAGGTGTCCCATATTTTCTCTTAGGAAGCCTCAGCAGAAACAGAGAACTTAGCCATAACATGTGCTGTTAGGGGTGAGTAAACCCTAGAGGCCACAGAGGTAAATCTGGAGAATCAGATTTAGTGCACACGTGCTCCACAGTCAGCTGAAAGCTTAGAAGACATTTGTCTGAGATCTTCAGGCATCCTTCTACAAGCTTCTTTTACAAAGCCAGACAACCAGAAAACCTGGCCACTTACTCTGATTTCCATCTGGGCAAAATTTCTGGGGGAATGGGGAGGTACCGGAAACAGGCACATAATTAGATGAAGTTGAGCAAAAAGAAGGCACCTTAATAAAATAAGGCAATGGAAGTTCAATTTGTAGAAGTGTGTTGCTTTTACCACGGAAGCCAAGACACTTGCTGTCATTGCTAGAAACCAGAGCCAACCTGTACAGGTTCTGTTATGGTTCAGGTGTTGAAGCACTAACAATAAAGTCTGTTTTTGCCACAGGGAAAGTGGAGTTGACGAAAGGATTAAGAGCTGTATACAATCTAATGCCTCTGATGTGGACACCTGGATATTTGAACAGAGCCTTGCAAGTGATGGAGAATGTGGCTTCATTGTCAGGGGACATCAAAATCTCTAAAGAGGCCGTAAGTATAAAGGCTATAACCCACTGAGCAAGGGGAATTTCACATAAGACAAACTTCAGTAAAACCTGTGAATTCTCTGCCTTGTTAATGAAAAGATGCTTGCAAACTTCAGAGGCCTCTATGAGACAGGAGAAGTAATGTTTAGAACAGAATCACTGCTTAAGTTGATGAGCCAGTGATAATGTCTACTGGCATGTCCTTGGCAATGAGTGTGTGTTACTGCCACAGACCATTTAAGTATGTTTTCTAAGCCTTGCCCTCCCCTTAGAGACACCTGTGTCTGTGTCACAGGAAACATGTGTCTGCAGGGATGGGAAAACACCTTTGTTTCTCAAGTTTTTGAAACCACTCATGGACATATTTCTTAGCAGTAAGGATGAGCTATCACATCTTCGTGCTCTCATTGCTAATTGTATGTGTTCTGTACCCTCAGATGATGGCCTGAGTGGTACTGGTTCAAAAAGCTGACAGAGTCAGTTCTAGAAGGTTTGTTACTGCCCTCAGTCAGGAAGGATGGGTAGATTCAGTCCACGAGATCAGCACTAACTGAGGGACTCGGGACTTAGGAGTGCTGTGGGGAGTCAGGCTGATCCTGGAATCAGATAACTTAGGAGTAACTTAATTAGTCACTGCCACATGGGCTGGAGCATAGGAACATCACTGAGGTCTTTCCTCCTCTTGGTGCTTTTTCCTGAAGGTGTCCCTGATGATGGGAGCCTCCCTTTTGCTCATGTCACTACTACACTTGCAGTCTCCCCTGACAAACAAAAGTCCAGGGCACTGCTCAGCAGGTACTCCTACCTATTGCTCTGTTTTCTGAAGCTCCTCTGTAATACTGGCCAGTCCAACACAGGTCACATCTGTGGCTTCCACCATCTTCAGGTGGTTTTGGAGGTATCTTTCTTCAAGTCTGAAGAACTCAGCTTAATACACTTGTGATTTTTTTTCTGCTTACAAACCCTTGACAAGTTAAGGAACTCCTCATGTTGCTCTGGGTTGTAGATGAACATCCTGGTGTTGAAACAAGGCTGTATCTCTCTCTGGTACAGTAGGTCCATAGAAGATCCTATCTGTCTTCATACTGATACTCTAAAAATAGTAAATGTTATTAATACCTAGAAATGCTATCTGTATAGAGGTGCTTTTTACTTTGTTCAGTGAATAACTAAGAACTTGTAAAAGAAGGTTCTTGCAGATTCTTTACTAATGCTGCGTCTCTGTACTTATCCATTAGTAGAGCCCAAAAAGCAATGCATTGACTGTGAGTGAGAGCCACACGCTCCAAGATCCCGAGCACAGTACAAAATTCTTCCAAGCTTGTCTCATTTCCTTTTAGAATTTGATTTTCTGTTTAGAATATACAGAAGTCATTTCAAAATACAAGGGAATTAATGAACCTCGTGTTTCAAACCTTGTGTTTGAATTATGACAGTTGTGTTACTTAGATTGTATTTCCAGACTCTTGATGCTAACAATGACAAATGTGATTGTTCAGGTTGATGCCTTGGAGACCATTCTTCAGTCTGTCCTTGAAGCCAAACCTGATCCAGAATCTGCTGAAGAAGCCAAGAAGTTAGACCAGAAGTCACAATGTGCAGAGTCAGAAGAAACAGAGCAGTCTAAAGTACCTGAGTACTACAGTAGATTCAAGGTAGGAGAGTTTAACTTACCTAAATATTCTAAGCTGTGGTAGATCTCCGTGGTACACACTAGAAGATGCAGATGCTGACTTACTGTGGCTGGTAGACTGACACCCCTTCAGTGCATCAGGAGTTCTGTTTGGCATTTTTGAAACTAATGTCACCTTACATTTTCACTTCTCCAAACAGGAAGCAGCAGCCTACAAAGACATAAATGCTCAAGGCCACTTGTCTTTTGTCTGTCTGCTGGAATTTTATCTTCACTTTTCATACATCAAAATGATAACTCCAGTCCTGTTTGCAAAAGTAGTATGTCATTAGAGATCTATTATCTGACCTTGTGTGGGCTCTTGCTCATTAAAATAAATTGTAATGGGTGTGAGACTACCCTGAATTAATTGTCCATTTGTGCACATTATAACTGTTTAGAAATATTGTATCTTGTACTTCTGGACTGGAGAATTTAGTCAGGTTCATAATCACCTTTTATCTTTAGATCGTCATGCTGATAATAACATTAAGAAAACACAGAAAGCTGTTCATTAGGACACATCTCTATAATAAGTGCATTTTATTTGGCCATCTCATAAATTAGCTAAATGAGCTCATTTTATTTTATCATCTTTGATTTGTGCAGTGGTAAAAATCGAGTATTTCTGGTTGAAACTTAACCTGGGTTACAATTCCAGGAGCAGTGCTCTTTCCATAGCCCATCAGTTTCCATTGTTTCTGCTGGATAGCTGTGATCTTGGACAGTTGTGCTGGATACAGACTGTTCTAAACAAATTTCAAAAGTTAAAAGACTGGTATCCTGTGATTTCAGCTCACACACACACATACACACACACACACACTTTCCTTGCTTTAATTTTTACTTACATAACTTTGCCAGTAATTTTTAGATATTAAACTTGTGTTGTAGGCAGTTAAAACTTTTTAATTGAAGTGTTTGGGAATCAGTGGGTGCTCAGCATATGGTAGTTAATGCCTGGATGAATTACAGTGAATTAGGTAAACACAGGTGTCCTTTGAAGGAGGAGTGAGATGTTTTTATGTGTCTCTTACTGTTTATCCATTGTCTAGCCTTGAGGAAAATAATGCAGAGTGCTCAAAATGAGGTCTGAATATCAGATGGGGGATTGGTAGTTTTCTTCTCAGTTCAGCCTTTCCACAAATTCCATAATTAATCCCAACTCAGGATTCCCTAGTGTGGCAGTGAGTGACTTCTGGCCAACAGACTAGTCCCAATGTTTAAAATCTGACCAGAAAAGTATGAATATGAGAAAGACATAGCTGCCATGTGGCATCTAGGCATCCAGCAGTAATAGGCCAAAATTTCTGGTTGTCTGAATGAGAAAAGGAGCTCTTGAGTTAGAATACGATTTCATCTAAGCCTGAAGGAGATCCTAAATTCTCTCAAATCCTTTAGGCCAGCAGTAGCTGCTCTTCCCAGTTGAGCCCTGGAACACTTAGAGGTGGGGTTCACAGGGCAGAGCACTGCACTAGAAATCCATACAAGTGTGAGGGAAGGTGGCAGCTCTGAGTCATCCTGTACACAAGTGATGCACACAAGGGATGTGTGCATTCCCAGCTGCTGTCCCAGCACAGACCATCTGCCCCTCCTGTGTAACCCCAGCAGAGGGTTTGCACTTCTGCTGCTGAAAACAATTCAGTTGCACTTTGTCCAGCCCTGCATTAATTAGCCAGTACGTCTTTCTCCTTGAGCTCAAAACCAATTGCTTCTGGCTCCTGTTTCACAAATCATACACCTCAGAATGCAAGGAAAAGCGTATGGATTTGCTCTAGACATACACATGCTCCCCCATGGTACTCCCTGGAATGGCCTCTGTGTCTCATACCAACCTTCAGAACAACTATTTGTAAAGTACCTGAAAAAGGCATGGAAGTCTAACTAAGATCTGGATACTTGTCCTTTGCTTCCACTAAAGCAAAGAGGACCTGAGGGCATTTGGCTCTTTCCAGAAAAAGCTGTTAGAGCTGTAATCTAGACTCTGACACTCATTTGTGTTGTAATTAGCTGTTTTCAGATCCCGTATGCTGAGGCTCACTGCTCACTATAGTGTTCTTCAGGCCATTCTTTCCATCTGTGTCAATGATCAGTAGGCAGCAAACATTTTACCACATAAATGCTGGGAACACCTTCTCCAAAAGCAATGCACCTTCTTCCCTAACTCGTCTGCATGCAGAGCCCTGGAGACTGCTTATAAAAATCATGATTTAGCCACTTAGGAAAATGCCCTTTTGGTACCTATGGTACAGCCTGCTGCTTTCCTAAATCAGTATTACAAATGTATAACAGAAGAGCAGGAAGTATTCCAAGATATCAGTGATACCAGTAATGGCTTAGGAGACAAGACCTGCTAGTTTACACTTTATTGCCTTTCTGTATTTCAGTTCCCTGTGTTTAAGTTCAGCCTTTTTCAGCACATCCTTGGTAGAGTTTAATAGGAAGAGTGTGAATGATCTAAACTAGTTACATTTAAACTAATACATAAGTAATCTATGAGCATGGTTGTCAACTTTCCTCCCCAAACCCAAGCTATACAGTCTCTTCAGTTTTCTGACTGATGCCCTGTGTACTTACTGACATCTTAAAGAAAATAGAGACTAAAACACCTAAATACATTTGTTGAGATTGGTTTTAGTCCATTAGCTTTGAAGACATTGCTTTGTCTTCATTCTTTATCATAAAATCAATAAAAAAAAAACAGAGCCAAATACACAATCCTTCAGACCTGCATGTCCAGCATTTTAAAGAGTCTTTAATCTGCTGTCTGTCCAGTTCAGACCTGCAAGGTAAAATACAACAAAGCCAAAACAGTTGTGTTGGCTGAGGGAGAGAGAAGTGGAGAGGCCTCAGGGGGGACAAAATAGTTTCCTCCCTAAGAACAAGGCAGAGCCTCCAGATAGGAGCTGAGGGGATGTGCATTTGCAGATTATTGCCAGTGTGAGCTCAGGTAAGAGGAACACTGTTGACCACCTGCACAGTGCATAAACTTTCAGTGATAACTGGAAGTCTGGATATGTGCATGGCTCTAGAACTGCCATTTGGTTTGGAGGAGAACAGTCCCCACATCTTCTTTCCATTGTACTGCAATGCAAAACAAGTTTCATTCAAATGAAGAAAATACAGATGTACCTTTCATTAGACTACATACTCGTTTTAAACATTTTTGCAAGTGCTGGGCTGAATAAAATGCTTTATTTAAAAGAAGGGTTGGGAAAATGTCTTTATACCTAATGACTGAACAAGGGATAAAGAATTTTCCAGTCCTGTATCATCTTCTCCTGGGTTGTGTATCTGCACTTTCAAGGCAATTAATCAGAATGTTAAGGAGCCATCAGGCTAAAGATTACAGAAAGCCAGAAATAGTATCACTGGATGATTCATCATCTTCAGTGAATTAACACTTTATGCTGCAGGACATGTAGATAAGTAAAGCTTAAGAAAGAAAACTGGAGTTCCTTACTGAGGCTCTGCTCTGTTTCAGTGTAGAATATCCCTGAAAAAAATATCCCTTGCTTTAACAGTTGTATAATCTGTGTGAGGGTAGAGTGTGGGAAGAACAATTATGGGAGTTACTTAGTATGCTGTTAGAAGGAGAACATTTGAAGTGACATGCACCTGTTGGGAGGGACGCTGACGCAGGCAGTGTGGATGAAATAATGCAGTTGGTTTTGAGGCAAGACACAGAGTGTCTAAATTATATTTATTGTGGTTAACTGCTCAGCTGATCTTTGTTAATAGGAGATAACTGAACTTGGAAAAAGGAGAATTTGAGTAGTTAAGGAAAATAAAATTTCATTGGTTCAGTTTTATTGCTAAAAAGACAAATACTCTAGAGGTTAGCATTTGAAGAAATGGTAGCAACTACAACAGTTGAAATGCTATTCTGTGATAGTTACCTGGCCTGTATAGCAACATCAATAATAATAATAATAAATAATAATTCAGTGATATGTTGGTTGTAGAGAAGTATTTTGTGTCTGATTGTTTTGTGATTGACTGGCTTTCTCCTTGACACTCCCTACCAAATCTCTTTTTCTGACAGGAGCTGTACTCCAAACTGCATTCACTTGGCAAGGTTGAATCTGAAAGCCTGTTAACCCTGACCACCCAACTTGTCAAGGCAAAACTGCCAGAATGTGAAGCAGAAGACATTGCAAAATATGAGCAGAACCTGAAGAAGTGGGAAGAACTACAAGTACATCTCACAGAGAGAGAAAGAGAGATGAAAGAACAGGCTAAGCAGGAAATGGAAGCTAGGAATCTAGCTAAAGCATCTGCTTAGTACTGGAACTAGAAATCCAGTGGTATTCATTCCTCTGTCAGTGAACTGAAGTACTCACCATTATTAATATTTCACTTCAATCATGCTGCAGGTGTGACTGCAGACAAAATTAAGCATCCCATTTTGTCTGTTTCCTGAAGTAAAGCATATGTGGTTTAGAAATCTTTGTCCTGTATGTGAAGTGTTTTCCTCCTACCATCAGCCAGGCGAGAGATGGGATAGAGACAACACAAAGAAACAAAGGCATAAGGAGTAGCTTGCCTGTGATGAGAGGTCTGGAGGGTGGAAGGAACAAAAGAAAAGGGAAGAATTTCAAACACAAGTTGTTTCAGTAGGGATTTCTCACAGGAAAGAATGCCTTTGCTACTCTGAACTGCAGACACTAAGAGGATTAACGTATATTGATTGGGGTTTTTCTTTTTTCCAACCCATTTGGAAAATTCAAGCTACTGTGCGTGGAGTTGGAGGCCTAACTCAAGGCTATTTTTAAAACTCTGAAGAGTTTCAGCCTAGTGAGTTAGCACTTGTGCACGCATTCAGACGTGCCTTTACTGTAAGGATGATAGAAATCTCTGCATTTAGTGGTGCTGCTTTGCTCCATTTCTAGTCACTAGAGAAACGTGCAGTCACCTCGGCACGCACCAAGGAGCCTCATACTGCAGTGCACTTTCCTTTTATATTCTGGGCACTGCTTCATGAGTTTTTTGACCTAATTCCCTTCACGGTCCCATGCCCCATTCTTCAGATCAGTAAAACAATGTAGCTATTCACAAGAGCACAAGGAAGTGGCAAGGCGGGGAAGAATCATAGTGCATTTATTGTAGTTGTGGTGCATCAGCATCCCTCCATTCATACATTCCCACTGAATCTTGTCAGGTGCAGCCAGCAACTTTTTGGAGTGCTTAGTGGGACAAGGTCCTTTAAAACAGGAAGACCTGAGCAACAGTCCTGCAGTTTGTTAAGGCAATAGCACTGTTGTCTCGCTGTGCTATACCACAGGGTCTAGGTAAGCATTTTTATTGTGCATCTGTCTAGTGTTGCAGTGATAAAACTCACACCACAAACCCACTGTAAATCCAGTGATACTGTGCTGCAGACCTGTGAACTTGTTTTAAGTGTAGGAAAGCATACATGAAATGTATCAGATATCTTTCTTAGAGTTCCCAGCAAATGAACTCAGAGCCTGATTGCTCTTTCATGTCAGGAAACTTGATACGAAGGTCCTTAAACCCCATCTTGTCAGCAAATCCCATAGTTTTTCCCATAGAGCAATAAGAGGGGGCTGTTTCCAGCCAGGTAAGTGGATGATTTTGTGGCTTGTCTAGCAGTGGAGTTTCCTAGAAAACTTTTGAGAAAAGTCTCCTGAATTTTCTCTTTCTTGGTCGAAATGCTTTCTGATTTGTAGGGGAAGTTAGGGAGCCTTATGGAAGAGTAGAAGGCCAAATACAATGTTAAGAACAATTTTCTTAAAACTGGTGGCTTTAAAGAGGTCACAGTCACTCCTAACTGAGACACCGGAGAATGTAGTGTTCCTTCCCATACCACATATTTCAGTCCTTTGGTTTCAGAACATGGGCTGTAGCTCCAAAGGTTTTGCAATCACTCCTGCATCCAGATTCCTGTGTGAGCTTCTCTCTACAGGCATCAGCTCTTGGGATCTTCACTACACTAGAGTTTTACACATTTCTCCTTGGTTATTGTTTGGCCTCTCGGCAGCAGGAGGAGCCTGTTTCTGGGCCTCCACCCTCCCTCCCTCAGCCTGCTGGTAGATACACCAGGCTGCTAATGCTAATTGAGCTCCAGCAAGCTGCCAGCTGCTGTGTCCCCACTGTCTCACAGGCTTGCCTTCCCTTCCCCCACAACTACCCCCCTTTCCATTTGTTTAGACTTAACTATTACAGCAATAGGAGAAAAAAAAAAAATCCTCCTGTGAGCTCTTGAGTAGCCTGCTAATGAATATTATAGGTTGCCTCTTTGTTTTATTCCAGGCATGTGGGTTGGAATCCTCTGACTGCAGTTCAAAGCATCAACTTAAACCAGTAGATACAACCTTTCTCTGCCTTTTCCCCACTCTCCTCCCATATCCCCCTCTGCCCTTGGGAGAAGGGGGTTTCTTTGCAAAACGCTTTGCAGGCAGCACATCAGATTCATGGGGCCACAGGAAGGATACCACACCCAAGACCTACAGCAGAGGATCCAGATTATTTGTGACATAAACCAAAAGCCAAGCCCTCTCATTTGTCTGGCTCCTCAGTATCACCCTGAGTGAGAAGCCACTTTTGACACTTCAGCCAGCTGGACCAACTGCACACCAGGGACCTTCTTCCACTTAGGCCCCAGCTAAGTATTTCTCCATGGTCCAGTGGCTACTGTCCTGCTGCTCCCCACCATAGGTTTCCCCGTGGTGTGAGTAGCAACCATTTTCTAATGTTTTGTCTAGCCAAACTGTTTTCACACCTAGCAAATCCTTACATGTCCAATATGTGTACCTGTACCCTCCTGAATTCTCCAGCAATCCTCATTGCTGCTTCCTTTTTGATCTCACCTGTGATTCCCTTCACGGTCCTCATATGTATCATCTCATATTTATTTGTTCTCCTTCTCCAAGGAGGCTAGCCACGTCTCTGCCCTGCACCCACATCTCAGTGGTGCAAGCAGCTTGTGGTATCGTGCTTGGGCACCCTGAGGTTTGAGGACCATGGATACAGCTGAATCTCAAAATGCTCAGGACATGTATTAGCAAATGAAGCTTGAGGGAGAGGAGGAAGGTGCTCTCTCCTCTTTGGTGCTCTCCCCTAGCTGCTGGCTTTGAGCTGGGTTAAAAGTAAGACAGACAAATTGTGAGGCAGGCTAATTCAGAGACCAGTGCTGATCAGGCATATGCTTATCTCTCCCAGGAAGACACATACAATAATAGCTCTGTACCAAATGCAACAGCATGAAAAAAATCAACAGAATGTCAACTAACTTGTCTTAACTTACTTGCTTTTCTCCTCCCCACTCCAGGAAATCTAAGACTTGATTATTTGCCCCCTTGCACAAATCATGTTGCACACAGAACCTGCTTATTACCTGCTTGCTGAACTACTCTGAAAAAAAGAAGTTTGAAGCAGCACCTAGGAGTGAAACTGGGCCTCAAGTTGTCAAAAGCCCTTCTGCCCAGATGCCTGCAGCCATGTGTGCTCTGCTGTGCTCGCTGTCGCCTGCTGTGATGCAGCTGTCCACATTTAGGAGGAGGAGGGGAAGGGAAGTCATACAGCCACTTTTGATCTGCTGCTGCTTAAATGAGAGCTCTGATGCTAAGGGGGGAGAGTGTGGATGTGTGTTATGTATATGCATATTAAAAAATAGCTTTGTGCTCTACAAACACGAAAAGCTCTGAGTTCATCCAGCCCTGCTCCCTGGTACTTGATTTGATGTTTGATGCAAGCTCACAACCCAATGAGCACTTTGTCACTAGTGTGCTCTCAAGCCTTTTGAAGCATTTCTAGTTCTTCTTGTCCTGCTTCAGACAGCTGTCTAGACCTTTCTATATGTGATTAGGACTGGCTAAATATTTCCTGGAGGGGACAGACGAAATTCTTTCTTAGTAGTAACACTAGCTCATATTTTTGGAACACCTCTCCTAGAAGCGTTCCTTCACATCCTGTTTTCGTTTGACTACAGCTGTGATTAAGATTAAAACTACTGCAGTCTCTCCCTTGTCAGTATATTTCAAAATCACAGGAGTGCATCTTTCTTCATGGAAGTTTTTGAAAAATTTCCCTACTCATTCTCCTGGTGTTTTTATAGCTAAAGGCAGGGGAAAATCTCCCATTGCTACAAGCAGTAATACATTGGCATGCATAGCCACTGAGCTGTGACGAGCAACCCAAATAATACCTGACTGTGGTAGTGTGAGTGGTACAGCATTCCCAGACTTGTACATGCCACACAGTGCTAACAGCTCTCCCATGTTTTCCCAAGTCTGGGAGAGGCCCTTCAACAATATTAGCCGAAAGAAACAGAGGCCAATACAAAGGCAAAGCCTGCTTGGTATGTTGGTAAGAATTTGACTGCTCTTAAGAGAAAAAAAAGCAGCATCCCAATTCAAACCCATGGCAGACACCAAATATGCTGCTGAGGCAAGCAAATACGTAACTCTTCCTGTCTTGAGTGTTACTGGCAGAACAGTTCCAGCAAAGCACTGAAGGTCATTATCCATTATTCACAAGAAGAAAATTACATATTTATACCCTTGCAGCTCAAATAAATGTTGCCAGAAGCCTTGCACAGATGGGCCCTATTTATGGTAACACCTGACCTTACCAAGATAAGGTTACAAGATGCTTTCAGATCTGGTCAAATGCTGCGTCCTACACACAGTGCTGGTGTCAAGCACCTGTTCCCTCCCTAAATGGCCTGTCCCAGCTGCTTGCCTGCCCATCCCAGGGTTCTCTGGTCACCCTTAAACTGTAGGACTAGGATTATGACACTTGGCAGCTTTGGGTGAAGGTTGGCTGGTACAAGGGGATTTCTGACCTGAGCAGTCATAACTGTGCTGTTGAGACAGACAGAAGACAGCCTGGGGCATGTGTTAGCAAGTGTCCTCTCTTCTTCTGCCTCAGGAAGCTGAAGTCAGCAGTTACAAGAGGGAGTTGCACCACTGATTTAGATGGATGCAAGATGTGGTCTGCTAAACACCATCCACTTTGGCTGAGGTTCCTGGGTCAGTTTATGTACAAACTACAGTTCAGCTCTACAAAGTATTTCGAATATTTGAGCACATCTTTGGAGAGTAAAGTTAAATTTACCATTCCAGAAATGTGGTAATACGAACTGTTGGGATGAGGAAAAGGCTTTTCAACTGTAGAAGAGAAACTACTGCTGTACTACTGAAAACCTGAACTTGGGACAGTGACTCTTTCAAAATACAACCATGAAAAATGAAGTATAGGTCAAAATTAGTGACAAAACTTTAATTCGAAAGTAATTTTAGATGCTAAACATGGTAGTAAACTGTGCCAGCTATTCTAGATCAGTGTCCCCATGGAAATCAAAGTTGTCACTAAACTCAGCTAGCAATTGCCTAGTACTGAGTCTTGCTACTCTTAAACCTTTCTGATGAACTCAAGTCCACTCTACCCATTCCAAATTGCAAATGCTCCAGGCACAGAAATAACTTTAGAATTAGAGCCCCAATGACAAGCACAGGACAAAGTTCAGCTTTCAATATGTCTGGTTTATTGCAAATCTTGACAATCCCTCTCATGAGTGATTTGGGCAAAGAAATTGTCAAACCTGTTCTGATCCTTAAACATGGTAACTGCTGGTAAAATTTCATCTTTGGAAACTGTAAACTCTGAGTATACTGGCTTGCACTCTTGAGGAGAGTTCATATTAAGTATTAATTGGCTCAGTGGTTCAGTTTACCTTCAGCTGTTAAGAAAGTAACACAGGTGAGCTGAGGTAAAATAACATGAGGTTTGTAAAAGCTCAATCAAAATTATTTTCTGGACCTAAATAGGTATAGAGGATGCAACTCCAGTGCATATAGGCATTGTCATGTAGGTTTAGCTTGCTTTGTATTAGGGCATAAACTCCAGGTATTTCAGTTATCTTTTCTGTGTGATTCACAAGCAGAGGTGATGGACCAATCTGCAGTATGATGTGTAAATTCTGGCATGCAATTGTTTTGGCAGTGAAGCTGGCATCAGATGCACAGTCAACCTCTACCTTGCCAGCACTTCATACTGGGCTTGGCAATGCTGGAATTGTTGAAATGGATAGAAGCAGCTACATCAGGTGGTCAGGATCCCTGAAGATGAGCAAAAATGCTTGTGAAGACCATAGCACCTGCTGATTTAGTTCTGTAGTTTATCTGGATTTTTTATCTGGTGGAAATGATGCTGAACATAACAGTCAAGACCCAGCAAATCTCCTGCTATCATGAGGGCAGTCAGCATTATGCAGCCTCTGGTAGTTTTGGGCTGAATCTGAATCAGAGAATCACAGAATCACAGAACTAACTAGGCTGGAAAAGATTTGAGAAATAGGCTTTTGAGATTAGCAAGTCTAAAGATGACCTAACACCAGCTTGTCCACTAGACAATGGCACTATGTGCCACATCCAGTCTTTTTTAAAACACCTTCAGGGACAGTGACTCCACCACCTCCCTGGGCATTCCAATATCCAGTCACCCCTTCTGTGAAGAAATGCCTTTTACTGTCCAGCCTAAACCTCCCCTGATGCAGCTTATGACTGTGTCCTCTTGCCCTGTCACTGGTTACCTGGGAAAAGAGCCCAACCCCCACCTGCCTGCACTCTCCTTTCAGGCAGTTGGTAGAGAGGGATCACATCACCCCTGACCCTCCTCCAGGCTAAACACCCCCAGCTCCCTCAGCTGCTCCTTACAGGATTTGTGCTCCAGACCCTTCACCAGCCTTGTTGACCTTCTCTGGACATGCTCCAGCACCTCAATGCCCTTCCTAAACTGAGGGGCCCAGAACTGGACACAGGATTTGAGGTGCAGCCTCACCAGTGCCCAGCACAGGGGGACAATCCCTGCCCTGCTCCTGCTGGCCACACCATTGCTGCTACAGCCCAGGATGCCTTTGGCCTTCTTGGCCCCCTGGGCACTGCTGGCTCCTGTTCAGTCACTGTCACCAGCACCCCCAGGCCCTTTTCCTGTGGGCAGCTTTCCAGCCCCTCTGCCCCAGCCTGTGGCCCTGCCTGGGGCTGTTGTGAGCCAAGGGCAGGGCCCAGAACTTGGTCTTGTTAAACCTCGTATTGTTGGCTTCTGCCCATGAATCCAGCCTGTGCAGGTCCTTCTGCAGAGCCTCCTACCCTCCCTCCAACGGATTGGAGGGAAGCCCTCCTACTGGGAGTTGGAGGATAGGAGCCCTCCTACCCTCCAACTCACTCCCAGCTTGGTATCATCTGCAAATTTGATCATGGTAGACTTGATCCCCTTATCAATAAAAATACTAAACACAACTGGTCCCCACACTGATCCCTGTGGGACACCACTGGAGCACAGCTGGATGCAGCACTGTTGACCACCACTCTCTGGGCCTGGCCATGCAGCAGTTCCTAACCCTGTCCAGGCTGCAGGCTGCCAGCTTTGCCAGGAGTGTGCTGTGGGAGACAGGGTCGAAGAAGGCACACGCAGCACAACTGAGGATGGCACATGCTAGTGGGGACCAGTCACGTCTGTGCAAGATGAGTGGTGACTACAGCAGCAGTCAGTGGTCAAAAACTACGTGCTGAGTGAAGGACATGGGCAATGCTTATGGGCCTAGAGATGCTTTAGGAAAGCCAAAGGAGTTCTGTTGCAACGCTGGGCACAAGCTGGATCTATGGCATGTCACTGTAGCTGTTAATCAGAGAGCCCTCTGGACCTCTTTTTTGCCACATCCTGGGAACAATGAAAAGCTAAAATTGCCTCCCGTCCACAGAACACTAGAAATCAAGAATGAACAGGTCTAGGATGCCACAAGACAGATTCCCCATTTTTGACAGACTGAAAAGATCTGAGGAACCATCATGTTCCCATGGAGTCTGAAATACCTCATAAGCTGATCAAATCTGTTAAGCTGTGTTGAAGAAAGGAGCTTTCTTTCATGTGGCACTTAGAAGCAGCAAGCCAAACACCACACACCAGGCTGGCCTGGCCCCTGTTACACCTGTGCAAATCCAGAACTTTGCTATGCAGCTGCAAGTAAATGGGATTGAAGCTTGACCTAGTCTCCTCTGCACAATCATTTTAATACATTTTAAGTAGCAGCAGTTACTCCACCACAATAGCTTAGAAAACCTTGATGTATACATACGAAGAATTATACTCAGGATATAAGATTTGCAGTGCTTCCCTCATCTAGTCATAATTTTTCTCTATTTCACCATGCTCAGCCCAATTCAAGCCAAGTACAGACAGCACTTCTTACTGTCACAAGAAGCTACAAATAAACCCTTGGAGTCTGGAGATTAATAAGGGCCAGCAAAAGAAGACTGCTGTCTGAGGGTGAAGGAAATCCCACAGGACCCCTGCTTCTCCTGGGAGTGAGCACCCCTTGCATTCTGCTGCCCCAGCCTTTACCTGCTTTCCTGCCATCACCATTGACTGCTGCACCTCAGTACAGCAGGCACTGCAGCAGCAAACAGCTACAGGGGCAGAAAGCCTGACCTTACAGCACCCCTCAGCAGCAGTAGAGGAATTCTAACATCTATAGAGTAAAACACTGCACTGAGGGCTAAGCTTCCCCAAATGCTCTGTCCCCTCTAACCAAGGTGAACGGGCAGTGATGGTCCAGGAAGGGTCTCTTGTGTGGAAACAAGCTGCACACTCGTTGAACTGCTAAAAGACCTCAGGGTGGGCTGTTTGATGTAACTTCATTTGGCACCATCAGTGACTGTGTACTTACTGAAAATGAGGTGCTTTCTCATTCTGCTGAGGAGTACAGAAATGAGAGCACCAAAGAGAAGCCGTGTCATGGTAATGTTTTACACCACAAGATAAAAGTATCCTCCCACATTTATTTTCCAGTTTCTAAAGAGAAACTGGGGTTTATCTGGTGTTCAAATATTCACTGATCTTCAGGAAAAAAACCCCCATATACTAGGTAATCATGACTAAGAGAAAGGGAGAACTTAAAAATACATACATACACAAAGACAAGAAACATGTCAACACCACTTTACCACTTTTGTATTTTATTGTGGAACTGAGTTTTTTTTCTTTTACATCAAATATGCTCAATGGAAGAGGGGACATTGCACACAAATATCATAAAAGCATTGCATATTACTTTCACTGGAAACTAATTTTCTACATTAGATATGACTGGATAGAATAGAAGTGATGCAGGATTATAAGACATAATACCATACACAGCTGCAGACTGACACAANTAAGCTATCATAGACAATTAAAAAAACCCCAACATTCATATACACAGTTATCTCCATTCACCACATTATGTAAAATAAGTAAAAAAAAAAANTCTCAGCCAGCCACAAGACTTTCTTTCCATAGTTTGGAAGATAATGGCTGCATGCAAATGCGTGAAAGCATATTTCAGATTTTGTCTTTTACATTGAGATTACAGCCCAGTCTTGAAGAGGTAGCTCCTGCTATCTGGAGCTCTTAGCCTAGTAGAGAGAAACTGCTTCTTAATTTTTTTCTTTCTATATTTTATGCCATTGTTTTATTTAGTTACTAAATTTT
>VXBN01012781.1:2105-26576 GCA_013397395.1 Sinosuthora webbiana
GGGCTGTGCGGGAAAGGTTTGGAGCTGAGCTGGCTGGAGCTGCAGCTGAAGACATGGCAATTTGCTTTTAATAATAAAATTTGTAAAAGCGAGCAGGACATCTATTAATAACGAGCTTTTCAGCCTTGCCTTTAATTTCATCCTGTTGCCTTTGGTTTATGCATTCCCTTTTTGATTAAAACTGCTGTTTTCTGGCTGTAGCTGTCTCTAGTGGAGAGATTTATTTTTTTAAGTGTTAGTTAAAAGCAAAGCTGATTGGAGAGCATTCACGGTGTCTGTAAGTCTGACGAAACCTTCACACCCAAATTAGTTGTTGTCTGCCAGTGATCACGTTTTTAGCAATGCAGGTTTACTCTCTATGAGCATCTTCCTCCCATGGCACCATACTTGCATCTCTTACCCCAGATGTGTAATTCCTTGCATTGTGGGACTGTGTTCCCTTGGGAGATTTAAACCCACTATCTTTGCTGAGAAAATGCTGGACTGGCCAAGTGAGGGAACATCTCTGTGGCCAAGATGTGCCTGCCAGAGGAGCTGGCATTGCAGGGGTAAGGGAGCCACTGAGCAGGGTGCCTGGGAAGGGGGAATTTTCCAAGCAGCTTGAACATGGGGTGAGCGAGTGTGCTGTTAACCCATTTGCCTTTCCTGGAAAATGTTTGCTCGGGGGATTTTTCAGGGGAGTTTCCTGCATTTACTGTGTGTGGGAGGCGGGTGCTGGGGCTGGAGGGCAGCGGGGAGGTTTTCCTGCATGGCTGGGGCGGTCACTCCGGTGGCTTTCTGCCCAAATGTGTCCCCTGCTGAGGGGAGAGGGCAGCAGGACGGGCTGTGTGCCCTGTGCCAGGACAGGCTATCCCGAGGTTAGCTTGGAAAATGCCTTGCCTCTGCATCTGGACTGAAATCTGCTTCTCACTGCTCATATTGGAAATGCTTCTGTGCTTTCTGAGGTCTGAGAAGGATGGGCTGGGTTTTCCCGAGCAGGTTTTGCCAGTGTATATACCCAGGGTGTTGTGGACTTCACCTGCCTGTGCTCTCCCCAGCCAGCACACCTGTGTCCAGGCCTGGCTTGGGGCCCCACAGGCCCCCCCTGTGGCAGCAGCTCTGCCCCTGCCAGCTCCCTCACCTCTTGCAAGGAGACAAGATTATTTTTCCTGCCTCGGTTACCAAGTAATATTGAGGTTCAGGGGTGGGTTTTTTTAGTGTTCTGCCTTGTTTGCCTGGGGATTTGCAGCTNGCTGAGGGGAGAGGGCAGCAGCTCATACCCTGTGCCAGGACAGGCTATCCCAAGGTTATCTTGGAAAATGCCTTACCTTTGCATCTAGACTGGAATCTGCTTCTTGCTGCTCATATTGGAAATATTTCTATGCTTTCTGAGGTCTGGGAAGGATGGACTGTTTTTTCCCCGAGCAGGTTTTGCCAGTGCTATACACAGGGTGTTGTGCACTTCACCTGCCTGTCCTCTCCCCAGCCAGCACACCTGTGTCCAGGCCTGGCTTGGGGCCCCACAGGCCCCCCCTGTGGCAGCAGCTCTGCCCCTGCCAGCTCCCTCACCTCTTGCAAGGAGACAAGATTATTTTTCCTGCCTCGGTTACCAAGTAATATTGAGGTTCAGGGGTGGGTTTTTTTAGTGTTCTGCCTTGTTTGCCTGGGGATTTGCAGCTTTCTCTAACTTGTGGGGACCATGCAGACTCGCTGCAGGCAGGGCTGGTCCCCAGCAGCTGGGGGTGCTGGACTGTGGGTGTTTGGTGATCACCTGCTGTCACTCAGGAGCCTCACCACTGGGTTGCTGTTAGCAGTAGGCACAGCATGAAAGACACAGTGAAATGGGCTCTGCCCAGAGCCTGTCCTGCCCTTAGGGACACTGTGCCAGTCAGAGGGATGTCCTGCCATTGCAGACAGGTAACAAGGACACTACTGCTCACGTTGCTGATGATTGTAAGCCATTTCTGTTATTACTATTGAAATAATTGTACAGTAATCTTGTGTGGTTTTGCTCCCCTGAGGCTCCCTGCACCCTTTCCATAGGCTGGCTCTACGACCAGCCCACAGCCCCTGCTGCTCTGGGTGTAACCATAATGCTGCAGTTTGCTGCACTGCCTTCAGTTATCCAACACACCACCAGTGACTTGTTCACTAGGTTTGCCTGGACTGGCTAACATTTGATTTGGGCAGTCAGTATTTTGCTTTTTTGCAATAAACTTGACTCCAAGACTTGAGCATGGAGCTGTTCCATGGAGTGCCTTAACCCTTCTGTGAGAGGAGAGCGATGCTGCTGCCTGTGCACTGCAGGGGATGGCAGTGAGTGGCAAACTGGTTTAAAGCTTGATTTACTAACTTGTAGCCTGGGGAAACAGTAAAACTTCCCTGGTTTAAAAGGTCTCCTCTGCCTCCTGCCCTCACCTGGCTCCTGCTTGGCAGCAGCACGGCTGCTGGATCAGGAAAAGCCTGTTTTGCCCAGAGGCTGCAATGACTTCAATGTATATATATATATATATATGCATTAAATATACATGCATGCAATATATGCACATTAAATATGCATATAAGCAATATATAGAGGTGCATTAAATATATAAATTTATTTTTGCTTATGGGCTCTTTCTCAGGCTTGGCCAAAACCCAGGGAGCTGCTGGGCGGTGATTGGCACAGGGCACCACTCTGATGGTTGCAAAGTGCATTTGGATACTGAGCTGCTCATGGGACAGTGGCGTGGGGAGAGGAGCTGAGGCTCCCTGGTGGGAGGGAAGCTGTCCTAGGTTTTGCTGCTCCTCCCCTCCATCATTTTTCATGCTCTCATAGGGATGCTCACTGCCACAGATGCTGACCAGAACCAATACTCTCTAAAATGTTTAGCTCCTTATGCAACCCCTTCTGCATGTGATTTGCAGTTTGTCCACTCCTGTGGACACCTGTTGCATCCTGCTGACTCCAGTGGTTTTTTTCCCCAAACCTCGGTCATGTTGTTCTGGATGGAATTCCAGCTGAAGCCCATTTAGTCTAAAAGCATATCTCCTCTGGCCATCTAGCCTAATTGATAGCACTTCAGAGACATTTGTCCTGCCCTCCTTAATGAAAGCTTAGTGCATGATCCAGTTGTTTGTAAAGAGCTTTTTGTTTTCCTCCTGTAACAGAAGGAGGGGTAAGCCCCTGCAAGGTTGTTCTAGCTGGGTATTTTGCACTCAAATCAGGCTTTTCTCTTTTTTTTCCCCATCTTGAACAAGATTCCTGTTAAACTCCATTGTGGCCTTTGCTGAGTAATGCTTTGCTGCAGGCTTCTTGCTCCTGTTTTCAGCTGAATTTTCAGGATCTGTAGTTGAAAGGACTCCAGCCTTGCTTATGGAGGGCTTGGTAATTTCTTGCTGTGTGTTTTCAAAGAATCTTTTCATCTGGCATGTCTTAAAGTGTGCTGTATACCTTAACAAGATTCTGTGAGATGATTGACGTGGGAAACAGACATTGCTCACTTGGTTGATGTAATTTGTTTGCAGTATTGTGGCAAATGCACTGATTTGCAAACCGGAGGGATCCTTTGTTTCTTGTGCTGTAAAGGACCTAGAAAAGCTGAGTAAGATGTGCAACAGGCAAGACCAGACAGTTTGAAGCGCTTCTTTGGTACTGCCATCCAAGATCTCTTCAGCAGTAATACAAATTAAATACTGCTTGACTGCAGCAATGCTGTGCTCTGTTGCTGGAGTCTTAAGAAGGAAAAAAAATCTCACTGCCAGGAAATTAAATGCAGGAAAAAAAATCCACTTTTGTGAGCAGCCCCTCCATCTTTTATTATAATTTCTGTGTAATTCCTCCCCAGCATTCATACAAAGCCAAGCAGCTGCTATCTGTAGGGACTCAGACTGCACTCAGGGAGGCTGCAAAGCCAGCCTTGAAATGCGGTATTAATACTTTTTTTTCCTGTTTGCTTTGGGTGGTGTTTTGCATGCCACTTTTGTTCAGTCTGAGTTGTGGAGGGTTTTTATTCTTTTTGGTTTTTCCTCCTTCCTTACAGCTCACCTTTTCTTGTATTGTTTGCTCAGGGAGGGAGTGCAGTAAAATTAGCTGCAATGCCCAGAGGGCTGTTGTCCTCCTACCAGCCAAATTATTGTTGTGGAGCACGTAATTTCCATGGGGTGGTTTCTCCCAGGGCAGTTGAATGGATGGAAGTGGGACTTCCCACTTGACAAGTACCATTGCAGTAAGTGCAGGGTGGGAAGCAGTCAGGCAGAGAGAGGAAACCTTGGGTGAAGGAGCTTGTGTTGGTAACTGTGAGAGCAGGAACGCCTGTCTTGGTGCCTGGCTAGGGAAAGAGACTGATAGGAGATGGCTGAGACATCTCCAGGGATGCTGGCCTGCTCTCCAGCATGGGATCCCTGCTCTGCAGCTGATGGTGCTGGGGTACACCACAGTGAAACCCCCAAGCTCCAAGCCTGAGGTCCCAGGGCCAGTGAAACCTCAGTTCCCTGTCCCTGTCTTTGCAGCTTTCCTGGCTGCTGTGCTGGGCAGTGCTCAGTGTGGGACTTGCTCAGGCTCTGCTCTGCTGCCTTCCCCAGCCTGGACAGAACAGGAGCCAAAGGATTTCCTGAAGATAAATAGTTCTAGGCCACATGGTGAGGATTTCTCTCATGACTGGGTGGATTTCACTGATCCAGTATCCTGGTATGACTGTGCCTGCAAGCCCCAAGGATGAATCTGTTGGTCATTGTAGTACCCAGAGATGAAAACATTCCCAGTGCAGTCTGGGTCATGGGGAGCTGATTTTGGCTGTGGAGCAAGGGGTGAAGTAGGTGATTTCTACCTCTTTTCCCTTTTATCTCCTGCTGCTTCTGGTGAAACATGTCTGTAATACAGCAAGGGGCAGAGTTAGAAAACCACAGCTTTTATGGTTTTGGAGTTGAAAAACTTGATCTGAACCTGTGTGAGTGAGGAGCATGGGAGGTGCTGGGACCTCAGGTACCCATTGTGGGGATTGAGGGCACCCCAGGATGCTGGTGCAGGACTCGGGGAGTCCCTGCAGGCTGGACCTGCCCTCCCCTCCCTCCTGGTGGCTGTTTGTTGTTTGGGAGATAGGACAGCTTCCCTGGGGGCAAGCTTCATCTGGGGGATGGGTCTGGGCAGCCCCCAGGGCTGTTGGCCCTGGCTTTTGGGGTGCTGTGGTGAGGTAAACCCTGGCGGGGCAGTCTGCAGCCTCTGCCCCTGGAGTGTGGACAGCCAGGTGGGCTTGCTTCCCAGGGAAAAGGAAAAACTGCTCTGGGAAATGGGCTTCTTGCCAGTCAGCTGGCAGCCTGGCTCTGAAATGCTGGGAAAACTTAAAAAGGGGCAAGATGTTTGTAGGTGGCAGAGGTTAGAGTAACATCTGGCTGAGCTGCGATGCATAACATAGCATTTAGGGTTTTTCGTTTCCATAATTGAAGAGCTCAGGCTTTCAGAGGACCAAAAAACAATGGGAAAACCAACAAATTATAGCTCTGCTGGGTGATGCAAGCACTGACAATTGCAAACTGGGAGTTTTTTTTCCATTTTGCTCTTATTTTAATTTTTGCCAGGCCAAACCACTGCTCTGGAGAGCTTGCTGCCCTGCTAAAATAGCTGCCGATGAACAGACATATGTGCACAGCTTGAGCTGGGGAGAGGAGGGAGGAAGAGTTTTGAAGATGAGAAGACCTCATTGTATTTGCTTTGTGACCTCTGCAAAACATTTGGCTCCTATTCAAAGTCCTTTTTCTGTTCTTGAGCCTGAAGTGTTCCTATGAGCCTGAATTTTATATGCTGGCAGCATGCTGGTTGAACTTTTCTTTTGGACTGCCAAAAATAAAGATCTGCTGCCTGTATTTCAAGATGAGCAATGGTTTCATAACCCTGGCTGCCAACAGGGCAGGGAAAAAAAGAATTGAGATGCTGAAAACTTCTGAAGGTCGGTGGTTGTGTTTGAGCAGGAGCAACAGATTTTGCACAAAACAGCAGCACTGAAGTAATGCTGCCCCAATTGATCCCATCTGGGTTTGGCTTTCTGAACCTGACTTTGTACAAAGTGCTGCTGAACAGAAGCTGTGAATGCAGCCGTTGTGGCATGTTTGCTGGGAAGATACACTACTGCCTGGTTTGAGGGTAGACTGCCTCCAGAAGGAAAAACAAAATCCTTGCCAAAAAAGGTCTTTTCAGCTGTCACCCCTGTCCACAGTGCTCCTCAAGTCCAGGATAGGGCTGGGCCCTCCTTTAAATTTATTACCTAGGGGAAAAAACTCTTGTATTTCCTCTCTCCACCCTCATGAAGTCTTTCAAGTAGCCTTTTCCCCTGTTCTCTCCACCCAGCCATGTCTCTGTTTTTATCAGTGGCTTTGTTGACTAAGTCAGCTTTTCCAGGAAATGCAGTCTGGTTGGGCTCTGCTGTTCCCCAGCCCGCTGTCCTTGGTGAAGGTGATCTCCCTGTAAGACCATATGGTGAGGCAGCAGGACTTGGGGACAGAGGGGATGTGGGGATGGGCTCTGGCTGGCGCCCCTTGCTTGGCTGCGTTTCCACTTGCATTAAGGATGGTGTGATCTGGTTCAGTGATGCTGTGCTAGAGCTCATCATATGCTGCTTTATCATGCCCAGGGATGAGGTCTGGGTGTTGAGCCCCATCATGTGCTGGCTGTGGTGTAAAATCCCCCAGGTACTGGCCCTTTCTCCATGACTCCTCTTTTGCTCTTGCCTTTTCTTTATGTCTGGGAGCTCTCATGGTTGCCTCTGCTGCCCCCCACCTTGGCTGGAGCTGGCTTAACTCAGCAGTCACTCCTTGGTGGTCATGTTTTGTCCCTGGCTGAAATACCAGTGGGAGCTTCAGCCTCAGCACAGGAGAAGGGATACTGGTTTAAATTTCAACCTTATATTTTCCCAAGGTGCCAGTCTTTCCATCCTGCTTAGGAATGAGCAGCAAAGTCCCGTCCAGTGGGAAATGAGATCGAGCAGTGGGCGCCTTCAGCCCTTCCTTTTGGACCTATGAGCTCTCAGTATTTCAGACACAGTATTGTTTGTTTTTTTCCAAGGTCTGTGCATGTTATTGACCCTTTTCTGCAGCCACAGGGAGAATGGTGGGGTTGATCCTCATCAATGGAGTTCTCTCTCTAAATCTGGAGATCTGCCTAAATATGTGGTCGTTGTGGGTAAGCACAGTCTGAGCTGCTGAATTATTAATGGTATTCTCAAAACATCACTTGTACCCTCATAGAAATGATTGAAGACAAAGAGTCATAGGAAAATTGGCAAGAGGAAATCTAAATTAAAAGTATATCGGTTGGGCAATGAGCTTGATGTGCTGAGCAACTTCCTGAGGCTGATGGATGTTTTGGGGAGGTTACGGTAAATTTATGGAGGCTTTTTAAAATTGTCGATGTGTTTTCCTTTGTTTTTCTGAGGCTAAATGAAACAGGAGCTAGAACAGGCTGTTTTGGAAGGTGCTGTTATTTTTGCAAGCTTTTTTTGTAAATCAGGTTGCCTTCTCTACTACTTTTATGATAAATGGAACAATACAGGAGCAATTAGACTTTAAACTATTAATGAGATCAAAGACAAGTAATGTGATTTAATCTTTCTTTTGCATATATTTAATATAAGCTGTGATTTCATTCAAATGTTTGAGCTTTGTACTTGTGCTGTATAATCTCTGGGTTTAGTAGATGATTTTTTTAATGCCTCTGGTTTTTATTAGATCTGCTTTCCATGAGTTATTTGTGTTTACTTTGTGGCTTAAAGTTATCTTCAGCAAACATGAAAGGAGAGGGTTTTTTTACTAGTTAGTTCTGGTTTTGGTGCTTTCTGGAGCTGTAGTAAATCAAATGGTGGTGGTTTTTTAGTTTTTCTTCTGCTGCTGTTTCTTTTCTGGAATCAGGGCCAGAAGGTAGCACAGACACTTGCTTTCCATATGGGGGATATAATTAAACACTGTTTGCAGCTGCCATAGAAATAGTCCTCTTGAAGTGGCTCCTTGTCAGTGGTGACTGCAGAACACAGGTTCACCTCTCCTGTTGAACTCAGTCTAACTCCATTAATTTTCACCCAGGCTTGCTAATTTTTACCCAGGTTTGCAACTTTTATCCAGTTTTATCTGGGTGCTGGGCATGGTGATGTGTTGGATTCCCAGAAAGTGGAGAGGGGTGTTGAAGAGGAGCCTCTCCCCATGGCAGGCAGGAGCAGTTGTGCTGGGGAGGGACATTTCTGTGGGAGAAGGGCACAGATGGAGAAGGGGAAAGAGGCATGAAGGGACAGTTGCCCAAACTCAAGCAGAGAATTTGTGGACTGCTGTGGGCTGCAAAAGTAATTCTGCCATCTCTATGTAATGCTCCAACAGCTTCAAGTCATCAATATGTTGGGTTATGAATTGCATCCCTGGGCATTTTTACTCCTGGCCTCATGCCTGCAAATCGTACCCGTTCTTATCTCCTCAAAGAAAAATTTATAGTGAAATGCCAAGCTTCAGGTGACCTTCCACGGGCACGTAGTTGGCCTTTTTAAGTTTGGGCAATGTAAGAAAATAGCCATTATTCCCCCTAATGCCGTGATTTCAGAACTGCTGCTTCTGGCAGTACGTGGGCTTTATAAAAGGCGCAAGTATGGGAAGGTTGGGTTACATCAAAGCATTTGACAGAACACATTCGTGTGTGAGTTTCTTCCTGGCTCGAGAAGGGTGGTGCTGCAGCAGCAGCCCTTTTCCCTGCCAAGCGTGGGCAAAGCCAGGACGGGCAGCCAGCTGCCAGCTTGAGGGATCCTTCTGGCAGAACAGCCTCACTTGCCTCATCTTTATCTCTTATGATTTGTGTGTGACTCTGGCTGTTGTCTTCCAGCTGAGCTCCTTAAGGAGAAATCTGGTTTGGATGCCCTGCTGAAAGATTGACTTGCTGATGGGCTTGGTTAGGCACTGGGGGCGTGGAACAGGACCTCTGAACTGAAGCTTGAAACATTGCAGGAGAGACCTACATCTTTGGGGCCGGTCCTCAGGTGATGCAGACAGGATAGTGGCTCTGCTCAAAAATGCCTCCTTCCTCTCAGTTCCTGGTGTCTGCAGTGTACCCCTGGTGCTGCTGCTATATGTCTGCCAGCTGCTGGGAACTCCTCTGGGTTGCAGGGACAGGGTACAGCAAATGGGTCTGTGGTCACCTACTGGCATCCCCAGATCCTCCAGGGTCGGTGGGAGAATGCAGTGTGACTTCCTTAGCACTGTCCCGACACTGTGCCCAGTCTGACCCAGCTAATCCCTGCAGACAGCTCTGCTTCTCCCAGTGCTCACACAAACACCATGCCTCCGGCTCAGGGAGGTGAGAAAGTGCCTATGAGGGGAATGCAGTTGTTTATTTTCTTGAATAATCCTTTTGGCAGGCTTGGCTCTAAACAGCAGGAGAAACTGGCTTTTGCCTGCACCAGCTCACTTCAGCACTGTGGACTGTGTAGAACTCCACCAGGCAACAAGGCAGCTACAGGAATTGCATCCAAGTAACATTTTTTTTTTGCCATCAGAATTAAATTTTTTCATGAAAGACAGTCAGAAAACGTTGTCTAAATCCTCTCCCTGCTAATCTGCATATTTTATAATTTTCCCAAAAGCCTGGCATTATTCCCTAAATCTGCCTCTAAGTCTCCGTTGAGAGCCGTTATTAAGATGTAGCAATCTATTAATGACCCGGCGAGGGCCCAGGCTGGGCTCATCAAAGTGAGAGGTTTTAATTGCTGAGCTCAGCCAACACCTCCCACTGCAGGCGTCTGGCGTGCACTCGCTTTCTGGGGGGTGCGGAAGAGAGGGATGTGGTGTGAAGCCTTCCAGCTTCTGGTGTGGCTGTGGGAAGGTATGACACCATGGGGTGATTGAGGGAATGGGAAATGAAATGCCATGAGTGGTGGGAGCCTGGTTAGACCATGGAGGGAGGGCTGGGATGCACCGTGGAGTTAGAGTGTCACTGTTACCATGGCATTACACTCATCTGTGTAGGTGATGCTGCAGATAAATAACTGAAGGGACTGGGGGATGAAAGCCCTCCTAGGAGGGCTGGTGCTGATAACTCAGTGTGGCTTGGTCAGCCAACACACCACACCTGGGTTTGGGTTCTCCTCTGCTCTGAGGCTTCACATACACCATGCTTTCTGTGGATAGAAATCGTTGTGTATACTTTTCCAGGAGTGCTTTAAGCAGAACTTTGTGGTTTTGGTGCCAATGTCTGTGAGTGGCAAACCCTCACCCTGCTTCTTCCAGTGGCACAGGCAGGGGAAGCTGTCACTTCCTGTGCTGGAGGGATGCTCACCAGGCATGTCTGGCTCCAGAGCCTGGACCAGGGGCATGATGGGGACCAGATGTGGGGACATCTGTCTCAGCTGCCTGGTACTGCTGTGGCACGGATGCATGGCTCTGCCTTTTGCTCCTGGGGCACAAGGTTGGTGAGACCGTAGCTGGCACCTCTGTAATGCAGCAGATACATCAGGGAACCTTTTTTGGGTCTAGTTTGTAGTTTGGAGGAGGTGATGTTTGCTGCTGCCACAGTGATGTGGCTGGGAGGATGGTGGCATTCCCTAGCTGGGAGTGTGTGCCAGCTCTGCCCACGATTGGGAGCTGGTAGAGGTGGTCACTGCTGGGGGTGCTGGTGGCTGCTGCTAGCTCTGTCGGGAGGTGCAGGGACATTGTGTAGGGCATGAGAATCCTCCCACTGAGCATCAGCCACTGGAGGTGTGAGGATGGCTGTAGCGAGAGCGGTCAGCACACCTCCCCAGGTATAGGCATGGTGTAAAAACACTTCTTTAATTAAAGGTGCTGCAGATGTGGTTGGGAAACAGAGGAAGGGAAGAGCTGCCACTTCCTTTGGGCAGATCTTGCTCCTGGTGTAACAGGATCCATTCAGTTGTTGCTGCTCCAGGTCCACCGGTTTTAACTGCTTAAATTTTTTGTTTTGACACTTTCCCCAAGCAGCAGTTAGTCCCAGGCCTTCTGTCTTAGCATGTTTTTCTTCAGAGCACCTTTTCTCTAGCTGGGTTTAGTTTGCACCTTGACAAGCTGCCTATGATGAGCCCTTTGGACAAGGGGATGCTGAGCCAGATCCAGGGCTCTCCAGGAACATCCATCTGCAGCAGGCTGAGCCTGTGCTGGGCAGCTGACACGGGACAGGGATTTGGCATTTTTGACACCTGCTCTGGTTGGGTTTCAAAGCAAGCAAGCTGTAGGGTTGAGGATTAGCATGACTAAGTGGAGTATGAAGAGTATCTGCTGGTGTTTTAGCAGCCCTGCTGCCTGCTAATGCCCTCGAACCATAGACTGTGACAAATGTCTTCCCTATTCATGTTTTAAAATTCAAAGCCTGAACTCTTAAGGAAATCTTACCCTGGTCTAACACCACTCTTTCTTCCTCACCCCTCTTCCCCCATTTGCTCTTAGGGGGCATTTTAAATTCACTGTGTAATTTTAAGTTCAGCATCACAAAATGCTTCCTGGTGCCAGCCAGGTCTTCTCCCTTGGCTGTGAGCATCTGTGGCAAGGACACTGTTATATGAAAAGGGGAACCTGGACAGAATGCAAAGCTGATCTTTAAACTATTGCACAGTTCTGTTGTTTTTGAAAATAAAGTTTTCTGGTCCACTGAGAAACTTGAGTGTACTGGGCCAGACAGAGCTGGAGGCTGATGGAGATGGAGCTCATAGTGCTGCCTCAACCACTGAGAGCGTCTCTCGCTATTTGTCGCCGGAGGGAAGACTCGCACAGCCAATATGGTTGATAGGCAAGCTTCGGTTTATTGATCAGAAGGCACGTATTATATTGAGGCTACTCATTATCATGCATACTTGGCATTATATGATTGGTTACCGTATAAAGGGTTACATTGGCATAAGTTCCTATTTTTCTATCTCCCTTTCTTATTCTTTCCAACCATAACATCCTGAAATATGGTCTAACGGCTGTGCTCAAGGCCATGCTGACCTTACTGGTTTCTGTGTGAACCCAGCTGTCTTAGCACAGCTCTCTCATGTCTACATGGCCTTGGTCGCGTAGCCATTCTGCAACAAGCTTCTAGCGCGCTGCATGGACCTGCCTGGTCTCGGCTTTGTCGCAAGTTGGGAAAGGTTTTAAAAGAAGTTACAAAAAGTTAGAAATTCGATGTTGAAGAGTTACATTGAAATAGACGAGTTCTGCTACTTTTGGTGCATTCAGATACTTTGTTTACTGTGTGTTAACATCCTCTCCTTTGGATCGGGAGGATCTGTCTGCAGTTTACAGGGTGCTGTCACCTCCCGTGGGTAGCCTGGAAGGGCTGTGGGGTGGCTGGGTCTCTGCTAGAGCCCCGTGTTGCTGGTCACAGGTGTCCCAGGGCTTTGTGCAAGGGCTGCTGTCATCCTGCATAGCAACCCTGCTTCCCTGCTGAGGTTATTCCGCTGCAATTCTGCTCATCCTGCTGCAGTGCAGCAGGGCTGTCATCAAGCCCCCATGACATGAGGCTGACATTCACTTGTGACGTCTCATTCTGATTTAAATTAAATCCCCAGCAAGCCCAGCTGGCTTCCCAGCACCCTGTGTGTCATCTCGAGGAGTTTGTGATGTGAAACTGTCTGCTTCGTACATATGCTCCTTCAAGAAGGAAAAATAACCTGGCATGGGCTGCAGACACAGGCAGCAGCTGTCCTGCACAGGGCAGGAGTGCAGTGACCTGTCCTGGTGGGGTGTAGGGTAGGATGTGGTCCTGGGAGCCGATGGCTGAGCAAAGGTGTGTTTCAGGATCAGCACATCCTTGGTTTTGCTAAATGACCTTATGTGTTCTTCTTCATTCTCTGTGCTTTGGCTGGGGCAGAGAGGTGAAATTTTGAGTTCCATCTGCCTTATTTCCAACAAACAGCATGGTGCACTGAGAAGCTGGGAGCTATTAATACAAATATTTGAGTTATTTTGAGCTAAAAGCTGTTTTGTTTTTTTTTTTCCTGGCTCCTACGACAGTGTGCTGGGGAGGAGAAGCGGGTGGGGACGCGCACCGTGGTGGTCGGGCACTGCCCCATGTTGGACACTGAGGCGTATGTGGCACAGAAGTTCTGTGATAACAGGATCGTGTCCTCCAAGGTGAGCTCCCCCTGCCTGTCCTGGGGCATCGTCTGCATGATTTCTGCTTGCATACTCACCCTGCTTCTGTTTGGTGGTGGATTTGGAAACTGAGTCGGAATTCCTCAAGGATGAATGCAAAGGTGCCTCTGCAAGTGGAGCAGGCTGGTACAGCCCTTACATACAGCTCCAGTCTCTCTCTTAGTGGTTTTTTGTCATCCTATCAATTCCAGTGGGGGTGTGGGCAAGTTACTTTCTTGTAGGCTGGATGAGAGCAAAGCACATGGACACATTGGTTTTGTGGGGTTGGGTGATTCTTTTGGTGTGTTTTATGAAATCTTCTGGCATCCCCTTTGGGAAGAAAAGACAGATTAGGTGTATAATACAGCATGAGATAACAGCAACTCAAATTTGCAAAAGGGAGAGTGGCATTATTTTATAAAGGGACATAAAAATATGATTCCCTCTTTTTTTTTATTCTGTGGGATTTTTCTTTCTTGAGATAGGACAAAAATAACCATGTTCTGTTTATCCCTTTGGATGAAAGGGGGGGAAACATTCATATGGTATTAATGCAGCTGTTGTTTATGGTGGAAAACTGTGATGACACCCATCTGCCTTCTGCTTAGCTTTTTTCCATGACATTCATGAAGCTATTTCAAAAGATTTGAAGCCAATTCGAGTAAAATATCAAACAAGTGGCATTCCATGGTGTCAACACAGCTGGATATGTATCCCAGTGCTTAGGATTTGTGATGCTCAGCATACACTTAGGCTTCAGTTATGCTGTACTTGAGCTGCAAAGAGGTTTTTCCCTCTCCTTTCTTTCTTTATACATCTTGGATCTTATCTGTTTTTGTATGTCTGGGTTTAGTTTTGGGAAAAGTTTTCAGTCTGTCCATGTTTAACTTGTGTAGCATTCCCATTGACGTTTCCTTGGCTCGCAGGAGGGGCCTTCAGTGAGGACACCTTCCCCTGTCTCAGTTCCCTCCCTGAAAAATGGTTTGCTTTAGCACTAATTTTAGATTCTTCCATGATGTATTTTTGAATGTTATGTCCTTGCTCTTTTTTTCTTTTATATTTGCTAGGCCTGGGACCTGACCAGTCTCTTTTATAATTAAATGGACATTGGTCTTGAGACTTGACTGCTTATTTTTTTTATTCTGGACAGACTGAAAGATAGATATTAGAGCCATTATTTACCATGTTGTTCCTAATTCCACATGCTTTCCAGAGTAATTGATTCAGCAGCCTTATTAAAATTATAATGAAGCACAGCCTAATAATTTGTATGGGCAGCATGGCTTTTTTTTTTTTAAACAAAAGCAGCTCTAAGATGGTTTTGGCAATTTGGAAAAAAATAATATGCACTGTGGGTTATGTTGTAATGAAATCATATGTCTACAAATGCCTTTTAAGAAGTTGTCTCACTGTGGGACACTTCCAGCTGCTCAGTGCTCCGGCAGAGAGAGCTGGAGCTGGGAGCAGAAGCAGGGATTTGGTGGCATCTCAGCATCCTGGAGCCCTGCAGGCTGCTCTGCCACCTCACTATGCTTCCCTGCCATGTTGGGGAAGATCTCCTTCCCTCTTGGGCGCAGATCATTCCCATTCTAGTCCCTGTCAACCACGTGCCTTGGTCTGTTTGTGAGTCCCCCTCTCTCCCCACAGTACACCCTCTGGAATTTCCTCCCGAAGAACCTTTTTGAGCAGTTTAGAAGAATTGCCAACTTCTACTTCCTCATCATCTTCCTCGTGCAGGTAAGAGCTTTGATGCTAAGGGCAAGTTTTATTGATGTTAAACACAGCTTGAACAAGAACTGGGCTTTAAAATTGTGCTTACGAGAATTTTGGGAATTTTTGAGTTGGAAGTTGTGTTATGATTCTGCCACACCATCCAAGGCATGAAAATAATTAAAATATCAGGGCCTGTCTGAGATGGGGTTTGAATGGCTGCTGAAACACTGAAAAACTACCTTAATTCTAGCTGTTAAGATCATTCAGCCACTGAAAATACACTTGATGCTACAGAATGAAGATCTATTTTTTTTGTCACCATTACTACTTCTGTTTCGTAACTCTGTATTTCCTCAAGTGATACGACATTTTTATGTCTCAGATATAATGAGTTTCAAGGCAAGCAGGAGAGATAGGATGTACTCAGTAAAATTCAGAGAATGCATAGGATGAGTTCTGGAAATCTGCAGCTTCAGGATGTTGCTCTGTATGGGCAAAACAGCAAATTTATTACAGAGACCTTTCCTGCTGTGCTTTGTGGCTTGACTGAAGGGGCAAGTCCTGAGGAATACTCATTTTCTGTTCTGTCATCCGAGAAAAGCAAGCTGCCAAAATGCGCTGGGGCGAAGGGAGTTTGGGGGAATCACTGCAGTGCCTTTGGTCACCTTTTAAATCCTTGTGCCTGGGGCACACAGGCAGCTCTAGGGCTGGAGACAGGCACCAGAGCTGTACCCCAGCAAATGAGAAGGCGTGGTGTGGCCGCTGCAGGGTTTGGGTGGTTCAGGACTGGGGTGTCACTCCCTCCTGGGCCGCTGTGTGAACGGTGAGTGCCTGAAATGTTCACTCCGTGCAGCGCAGGGCTGTCGTTTGCAGTCAGCGGCTGCTGCAGGAGCAGGGATCCCGAGGCAGGGCCGTGTGTGGCTGCTCCTGGCAGTGTGACATGAGAGGCCAATTTACTCCGCCGTCAGCTGGCTGGCCTCCATCTCCTCATTTCGCTGGCGTTGCTCCATTTTGTCAGACCCAATTTGTAATTTGCCTTGAACTGAAGCGATACCCTGGAGTCAGGATGTCCTTTTTGTGTAGCTGGCCACTTAGTGACGTGCTATTACATTTTATCTATTGACCCTCTGGCCGTGGGGAGCATGGAATTTTCCTGATTGTAGTTACAAACAGGGTTTCAGCCTAGCTGCTTGCCCATTTTAGGCACAGGTCTGTGCAGGTGGGAGAAGAGCCTGGCTGTTCCTCCTTCTCTATATTCTGTGAGCACCTCTAAAATCAGGAAGCAGCCCTCACGGTCAATTTAGAGAACAAACAAACCCAACTGAGCAAAACCCAGCCTGACAGCACTGATCCACTGGCTGCTGTACAGAGCAGCCCCCTGCCCCCAGGTGCTTGTCATTCTGGAGATGTCACTTGCCTTAAAAAGGCACTCAGGGCCACTCCATTCATTTTAAGTACCAAGGGTTATACCTTGAAAAATGCCACCTATAGCTTAAATGTTCATGCTTATATTTAAATTTCTGTAAATTAATGGGGTTGTCCCACCTGATGGCTGCATGAGGAGTGAAGTGTCACAGTGCTCGAGGAATTGCCTGGTGCATCTGCCCTACCTGTTGTGAAATGCTTTATTAAAGCATAAACATCTGTTTCTCTGTGACTCCAGATCCAGCTCTTTGTAAGACACAGTACGTGCATTAAACATAAAACACGTTGCACACAAACAGGGATACAAAGATACATGTATATATAAAAGATATATATATTTAAAAAAATATTCTTATATATATGTATATATGGCTGTTCCTTTGGTTCATCTGTTGCAGCTCTCACAGGAATCTGCAGGGAATCTTCCTGGTGGAAGGGGCTGGCCTGGAGTGAGCACAGTCCAAGTGTGTTTGTAGGCAGACCAAGCTCTGGTGGCAATAAGCTATTTCAGGAGGTAGCAGGAATGAAAAGAGTCTTTTTGAAGAGGAAAGTGGAGATAACTTTTGGAGTGTGGTCCTTAGTGTCCTAAGGAATCTCATAAGGAGAAACTATTAACTGACAGGAGGACTTTGTCACTTTTAAGTGGATTCAAAATAGGTTGTTGAAGTCTTAAACCAGTCCAGAAATAGTTTCAGATGAGTTTGCCTTTGTCCTGGCTTGTTACTTGTGTGTCCCTCAGCTTTTCACCAGCCACAAAGGGGAAAACTAGTGTCTGGCCACAGGGTTTTTGCAGGGAGTCCAAACTCCAAATACATCTGTGAATTATTCCAGGCACTTCATCTGATACTGTGTTCCTATATCTGTAATCCTGTGTCCTTGTGGACAGAAGTTGTATTATTTTTTACATAAATACATACAACTACATCTCATCCAGTGCAGGACACTCTCCTGCTGGGCAGCAGGAGGTCCTCTACTTTGCCTTTCTCAGCAGAGTGCCAAAGTTCTTCTTGGATTCCCAAGACCTGTCCAATTTTTGCAAGATAACTTTTGGCTTACTGGCCTCAGCTTTGTGATGCTGCCCTGGTGAGTGGCCATCACTTGTGCTGTGTGCAGTGTCTGTGTGACACTTGGCACTAGCCTCACTCGAGGCTGTTCCTCCAGGGTGTGGTTTCTACCGAACTTTCTGCTTGGAAACATTTTAACACCCATGAGTGAGCTAGGTCTTCATGTACCTGGAAATATTTTTGGTGTTTATCTTGGTTTACCCCCCTGCTACTCAACTCATCTGTCTGGCTGCTTCTTGTGGTCTATCTCTTCCACTTCAGAATCTTCTGGCTTTTCTCTCTGGGTTCAGTAGTGCAGGGTGATACTGCAGTGTACAGCATTTCATAGTCAAAAATGTCCACGTAGCTGATAAGGGGAGTCCTGTCCTTAACACAGCTTTTTACAGGCAGCCCGAAACAATAAATATCCAAATGCTGCTGTTTGTGAGTGTGCTGGGGAAGCACAAACAAGAGACAAAGTCCCTTTGTGGGGACACAAAGCCTTTCTGCTGAGTTTTCCCATCCCTTTCATCAGAGCCCTCATCATCTGCTCCCGTTCTCTCCAGGAACAGCAGAAAAAAACGAGCAGTTTGTGCTGTATTGGTTTGGAAGGTGGAAAGTGCTCTCTCCCAGTTATGAACCTGTCCTGCCATTCTTACCTTTGGGACAAGTCCTGGTACAGTCAGAAGGAGCAGTGTTTTCCCACAGCCTGAAGGTTTAATTAGTGATCAAGGGGCTTGGTCTTTACCATAGTGCTGGCTCGAGCGCTGGAGTGAGCTCGGGAAGGATCCAGCTCTCTGCCCCAGGGCCCCTCTGCAGCCACAGTGCCTACATCATGCTCTGAGCTCCAAATCTGAGAGCTTAAAGACAAAGCCTGGGTTTCTGTTTTACTTAAATATTCATGTTCTGTTCTGCAGTGTATTTCGTAGGTAATTTGGGCTGATGGGTGTTATTTTTAGCCTCCCAGTGTCAGTGGTTCAAGATGATTGGTGGTGCCCTCCCTTTCATAACCAGCCCTTTCTTCCCTTTCTCCTCTGCTGGGCTCTGGCCTGCCCTCAGTGGGATGGGCACCCTTTTACCCCCCGTTAACCAAAGGTTTGGGTTCTTCTGCTGCCCAAACCCCAAGGCTCAGCAATTCATTTTTCTCTCTGCAGGTGATAGTGGACACCCCAACCAGCCCGGTGACTAGCGGCCTCCCTCTCTTCTTTGTCATCACTGTCACAGCCATCAAACAGGTACAGGTGTCAGTGTGGGGAGGAGAAGGTGCTCTTTGAGACAGGCAGAGAAACATGTATTTAAATGTACTCAGAAGCCACCAGCATGTGCTGGTGGGTTTGGTGCACCCTTCTTAGAGGGTGAGACGGGCACTGGTGCTTCTCACGAGGCTGCATTTTGAGTGTGGGTGTTGGTGTCTGCTGTTCTGGCAATGTAAAGCAGCCCTGTGCTGTTGAAAGCAGGCCATGAGGGTCACTAAAGCTTTCTGCTGTAGGTCTGGTGTTACCTGAGTGTTTTTCCTCTTAGAAACACTCTCTGAGTGCTTGCAGAGACGTGCTCCAAACACAGCCCACGCTCTGCTCCCGTGTTGGTAGGTGGAAAGGACAGGTTCTGTTCAGCCACTCAGCTAGTCCTGAAAACATGCAGTCCTCATCTTCTTGCAGTGTTAAAAGACCTCTTGCCTCCCATCACAGGCACACATGCCATTTAAAATTTCCTGATTGAATAATAAAAAAAGATGTTTCCTCTACAGGGGCTGGAAAGGGAGAGCTAGAATAAAATCTATCTGCTCCAAATCTTAATGTTTTATTCTTCCAGTAAAGACCGAAGAGGAAGAGTCTCATCCTGCGTTACCATAGGAAAGAGTTGCAGGCTGCTGAGTGTATTATTCATAATATCAGTCTGTTCTTACCAAAGCTGAGAATAATAGAAATGTGTTACAGTAGTTTAGCTGCTCGTTGCATGCCCCACATACAGATTATTTTTGTGTTATTTTAATCTGTTCTGAATCTGTCAAACATGCATATGAGGTTTTTAAAATAAATTGATTCAGTCTGAGCCACTCTGGTTGATGTTTTATGAGGCATGAAGGAGGTCTGGGGGCGGTTGCCTTATTCATTGTTTTAATGTGTCCCTCTCATCCTCACTCCTTTTTTTTCATTAGTTTACTGACTCTCACTTACTCAAAAGTTACAAGTTTGTGTTGCTTGTGTCTGTGCCTTAGGGGTACGAGGACTGGCTGAGGCACAGAGCTGACAACGAAGTGAACAAAAGCAACGTCTTTGTTGTTGAAAAGGCAAAGCAAGTTCGGAAAGAGAGTGAAAAAATCAAGGTAACTGTTAACTGAGAACTTGCATGTGGTTCTCACTGAGGCTGATGGGAACACAGAGCTGTATGCTGAGGGGACGAGGGCAGGGGAGGAGGGGTGTACTGGGTTAGAGCTGCCCCAGCATGCTCACTTTCAGATGAGATGCTCCCAGAGCTGTTCCCAGTTAAGGAGTGAAGCTGCCTTTGATTGCTTTTGAAAAGCTGTCTCACAAAAGCTGTCCCGGGGCTGACAAGTGACAGATCTGTCAGCATTTTGCACTTCTCCAGGACAGGGAGTCCTCTTCTATTTCCACCTGTCCCAAGGNGGACACCAGGAAAGTACACTTAGCTTCGGCGTTAATTTATTGCACCACACCTCAGGCAAGTAGTCTCTTGCTCCATCAAGATTTATCAGAGAAATAAATATTGACAGTGCCACGTGGGTGCTCTGAGTCAGTGTGGGGCTGGATCGCCCCATCAGGCGATGGATCAGGCACCCCATCACTGTGAAATGATGTTCAGGGATCTGTGCACCTCTTGGACTCCAGTTTACCTTTTAACCAAGGTGATTTCTTTTAGGCTTTGAGAGAAGCTAAATCATAATCATCTAATAAGAACTGAGAGGACATTTCATGCGAATGTTCCCTTTCTCCTAGGTTGGAGACATAGTAGAAGTGAAAGCAGATGAGACCTTCCCCTGTGACTTGATATTTTTGGCCTCCAGCAGCACTGATGGGACCTGTTATGTCACTACAGCGAGCCTTGATGGCGAGTCCAATTTCAAGGTGAGGGGGCTGGGTGGGGCAGTGTGTGGGAGCTGGTGCTTGGGTACCTGGAGGTGGCACTGCTTGCAGGGTGGGGGCTGTGCTCAACTGGAGGGTGCTGCCATGGAGCCCACCCCTGTGGCTGCATGGCTCTTTAACAGCTCCTGCCTCTTGTCTGCTTCCAGTGCATCAGCAGTGAAGCTCTGGGGGATTGTTTGTGCTCTGTTTTGTCTCCAAGGGCCATTTCTGCTGGCTCTGCCCCAAATTGGATTGGCATTTATTGATACAGCTTCGCTGCCCATCCCAGGCAGCCTGTTAGTGCTTCCCTGCCCCAGCCACACTGTGAGCTCTGGTGCGTCAGGGGAGCAGTGCCTGCAGCTCTCCAGCTCCTTTCCAGAACTGCCAACACTTACTTAACCAAGCATTTCCAGTGAGATGAGGGACTTCTTTGAGGCAGCATGTCTAGATTCATTTGGGGAATTTTTCACCAGTGTGAGAAAAGCGTTGCTTCTGGATTTTCTATCCCTTTCCCTGAAGCAAGCAGTGAAACTTAATACTAGTCTTGCTCAGGATGAATATCTTCAGTTTATTTTCTTTCTTTCTCTATCTCCCCTTCTCTGAACTAGGTAAAGAAGGAACAACAAAGAACTTATATACGTCAGGAGACATGAACATTTGGTTGCACTTGAGTTTGATAAATATTTATACAGATACTAGCAGCTGCAGTAGTAGGACTGGAAGATACTTTAAAATGACATGATTCATTCCAGCATACTCTGAAGTCAGTGGGAATACCATTGTGGATCTGATATGTTTATCTGGGATTTGTGGCTCTTCTCTATGGGTGGCTGTTAATTGGTGCTGGATAACCTGTGTGAGAGCTGGTGGCACAGTGCTGGTTCCACTAGTGTGGTGGAGTTGGAGCACTGAAGTGGCTTGAGGCTAAAAATAGCTAACCAGGCTTGAGGCTAAAAATAGCTAACCATGTTAAAAGACTATTGCTTACTTGTGTCAGGTGTATTATATGCATCAGCTCACATTGCTTTTGCAGAGTCTTGGCTCTTATTAACTTGTGAGTCTGAAGATGCGATGCTGAGTTTCTATATCAAGCACCGTGGTGTTTTTTTCCTGGTTTGTGGATTCCTGTAGGTGACTGGGAGCTGTCTCCTGTTTCGAGAGGAGGTGAAGATGAGTTTGGAGGAGAAGAGGGAATAGAAAAGCCAGTTCTGTTTGGGGAAATAGATCTAACATTAGGAACCAGGGTGTGCTGCAAAAGAGGGGTGAGGGAAGCACGCTTGGGTAATCATCAGACCACATCTGCAGGGGTATCTGCTGCCTTCCTGGTGGGGCTTTTTCTGGTAATTGGGGCATGTCAGGTTGAGGTATGGGAGAGATGCCTGATTAAGTGAAACTGTAATAGAACTGTAGAAGAGATTTTGTCAGGGCTTTATCTTTGAAGCACAAATCTTTGGCCATATGTTAGCCAAAAGAACGCGTTTTCTAAATGCACTGAAGGATGTCAGGATCACAGAATTGATTGGGAGGCAGCTTTGAAGTATCACTCAGTAACTGCACAGTGCCTCTGCTGATGAGAGCACTGCAAAACCCCACGCAAGGGCTGGGTTTGGTTCTGGGCACTGCAGGAGCAGTTTTGACTTGCGCTTCGCAAAACCTGTGATCTGTGCCAGAGATCCACGTGTGCACGGGCGTTTTCAGCTGGAAAAGCCAGGCAGGTTAGCAAAGCAGCAGGAAGGTGGGGATTTCTAGTGCCATGATGACGGGGTGTGTACCGTGGCGGTGCCTCCCGGGGCGCGCGGGGAAGGGGACGCGCGCGTCGGGAGCGGAGGAAGCGCTTTAATGAATTTGTTTATGAAGATGGATTGAGGCAGCCTGCCGTGCAGCCCGCCGTGACTTGGAGCTCTGAGTAGCTCCTATAAATAGAGCCTGAAAGGCAGCGAGCAGATCCTTTGTGGGCTTTTCAGTTAATTATGAGGGATGAACCTTTGCAGCAGCAGCTGCTAAAAATAGCTCGGAGTCTGCCAGTGCTCCGCCTGATCCCTGGAGCTGGTGTCTAGTTACCATCAGGAGCCAGGACAGGTGGTCCCCAAGAGCTGCTTCTTCACAGGGCCACCTGCAGCCTCCCCTCCACCCCAACTAGGGCAAGTCCCCAGGGAAAAACCAGGGATGCTCTGCTTTTGCTGGAAGGCTCACTGAGAGACACCCAGCAGCTGCTTGCTACTGTGGTTTCTCTTAAGCGTTACTGACTTCATTCTTCCACTGAGAGATGCTTCAGCTGCTTTGTGGGAGCATGGCAAGGGCTTGGAAGAGCTGCTGGTGCTGACAGGCTTGTGCACAGTGGCATTTTAAGTGGTGGGGATAAACCTTGGGGATGGGGTTGTTGCTGGGGCTTGTGGTGATGGTGCCTGTCTCCTGTGCCCAGACTCACTACGCGGTACGGGACACCACCGTGCTCTGCACTGATGAAGCCATCGACACCCTCACGGCCACAATCGAGTGTGAACAGCCACAGCCTGACCTCTACAAGTGAGTCTGTCCCTCCTGCACCCTCCCCTGCCTGTCCTGCCCTGCAGCTGCCTGGTGTCATCCCCCTGCAGACACCTCAGCACCATCACTTGGGGGATCTGTAGTTCAGCAAAGCAAAGGCCATCTTTCCAAAAGGCCATCACAAACCAAAAATGTGTCTCAAGGCAGTGATAAACTACTGGGCTTCCTCTGTATGAGGATGGCAAAGTCTTCAAAGCTCAGTGTCTTTGCAGAAAAACCTCACTTGTGCAACACTTTCCGTGGTGTAATGAGCTGGTTTTTGTCAGCTCAGCAGTAGTAATGGTCCATGCACCTTTTTTTAGACCACTCTACCTTCACAGTAAAATGCATTGGGCTGATTGACTTCCAGGAGTAAATGGTCTGTGTGGTTAAACCCCTTGAGGGAGGTTTTCTGGGGCATTGCAGTCTGTAATGGGGATGTGCTGGGGTGTGTAAGCACACGGGGTGTGGGGAGTGTGTGGCTTCTCCCTGCCCTGAGCCCAGCCACCCCTCTGAAACAGTCAACTCTCCAATTCACTTGTTTCTGTATTTGCTTCCATTTCCTGTCAATGACTTGACTTTCACATGTTTGTGGTATCTATAGTGTGTTTGTAATATAAGTTTCTCATATTTTTGTCACAGATTTGTTGGAAGAATTATCATCTACAGAAGTAACCAAGAGCCCGTAGCCAGGTTGGTCTTGCAGCTGTCTGTTGGCCCTCCTCAGAGGGGTTGGGCATCTACAGAGAATTTCAAGGATCTGAGCTTGTCCTGCCATCACTTGGGAATTTTATTTTTTTCTTTAACCATTCCAAAGATTTCATTCTGAAAGGAGGCCTCCCTTCTGCCATCTTGTGATTTGTTTGAGCCCCTTTTGGGGAAGCAGTGCAGGACCACCTGGTAATGTCCTGCCCTGCTGATGAGGCACAAATTTACCAGGCAATGACAAAATATTGTCATTTGAAGATAAGCAAAAAGTAAAACATCAGTCAGAGCGTTTCATGGGGAAAAAAATGAGCAAATAATGTTCATAAACCATCCAAAACAGCTGGCTCTCACCAGATCATGTTGGATGGGTTTTGTGGTCTGGTGGGTCTGTTCATACCCTGGAAGCAACAGAGTGTCACTGGAGGTTTCTGAGAGAAACAAAAACACAGATGGGACTGTCAGCTTTGATGGTGCCATTGATTGACTGGGCTGGAATGGACAGGCTTCTGATGATTCTAACACTGCATTTTTATTGAAGTACTGGAACATACTGGATCTGGGCAATTGGCAGTTATTCCTCAGAAACCTTACTGAAAATCCCCCAATAAGAGTGGAACTCTGTGCATCAGGGATAGTATTTGTAAGATGAAATGGAAGCGTAAGTATATAGAGAGGAAAACAAACAAGGCCCCAATTTGACATACAAATCATGTAATCAGACATAAGGAACCTTTATCTTTATATCCTATTTCTGATTCTAATTTACAAAGTACTTTGAATGTTCTTTGAGTGATGTAATGTTCTAATTTTTTTATGTTTAGGTCTTTGGGTCCTGAAAACCTGTTGTTGAAAGGTGCTACCCTCAAAAATACCAAGAAGATTTATGGTGAGGTTATTTTTGTTTGTTTATTTAAATAGTTCTGATA
>VXBN01012783.1:0-130863 GCA_013397395.1 Sinosuthora webbiana
AAAGGCGTTGCGCAAGATATCGAATTGTCACGGAACAGAATAAGTCAGACTTCCTTCGCTGGAGATAACTCTTATCAGGAAACACAGCTTCTCTCTCTCTACTCCTTTTATATACCAGTACTTTTCTACTAACTTTAGAAACTAGTAAAACCCTCTATGACGCAGCGAAATCCAGAGAGTACTTAAACTCCGTGTTTTAAATAATAAACGCTTTTTAACGANCAAGACGGACGGTACCGGCAGGATTCCGATTACCGTGGAGGACCCAAGGGGACGCCCCAAAACCAGTGATCGGCATGGAAGCCATCGCGCAAGTTGTAAAAATTATGGAAGGGAAATGGGGAATCCGCTGTGAGCGGAAAAATTTATATCTTGCTATCGCAAGACTTTTAGATTTAGGCACAATTCAGAGGAGATCAATTACTGAATATTCATACTAGCAAGTAAGACAGTGGCCTGACAGGCATATAACTGACTACAGCTGGCTTGGAGTGCAGTACAGTGAATAAAGTACCTATGTAGCTATGCAGAGGTATGATGGATACTCAAAAACACCATGTACATTCTTAATTAATTGAAACCCATCTTTTGGAACTGCATGAGCAGTACGAGTAAAATATATGCAAGCTATCCTCAGTGAGGAGCATATTTTTCATATATTGGAGGAGCAGAAAACATTGGAAAACTCAAGCCATTGTTACAAAAATCCAAGCCATTGAAATTTTAATGGTTCAACTGTTTGAGTTTTTAATAAAACTCAAGACATTGTCTATTCTCTTGAAATCTCATAAAAATAGCTAACATAAAATGCATCTAATGCAAATCTATGAAATTATAAAAAAAAATAAAATAAACAGTGCCTGTCTCTGCAACCTCCACCCCAAACTACCAAAATTAAGCTATTTAGTCATGAATCAAATTGAAGGCCCCTCCAGAGTTTTGGTTAAGACTTTTTTTTAATTAAGGTAGCAGGCTTACAGGTTTCTGTTTGCATTAGTGAAGACTTAGCTTAATATCACAAATACAATCCTAAATATAAGAAAAAAAGCGGATATTCAAGCCTAGGTAACTAACTCTGTGGGACTTCATTGCTTTTTTGAAGACATTGAGAAATTTGACAACATTAGTTAAAGCTGCTGGTAGGTTTGAGCTAAGAAGAGAAGAAAATCACCCAACCTCTAGAGCTCACTTTCACAATTACACCTTTGCACAGAGGGGCTAAATAGACTAACTGCATATGATCAATATTTATATATAGTCATGCCTAAAATTGAGTTACCACAGCTTGTATTGTGTGGTATTGTGCTACCACAGGTTTTTACCTATCATAAGGAAGTACACGCTTTATAGATTAACTAATTAGAATTGAAGTATTTTAAAATATTATTGTTGCTATTTTCTAGGCTCCTCCGCTGAGAAAGCTCAGTACAACATTTTACAAGAGCCTACTTCAAATGCAGAGCTTCCTGAGGAAAACAAAATCCCATGCTTAAGATTGATGCAATTCTTTTAAAGTATATCCACTCATATTAGAAAGTCCATGGATCGATCTAAGCAAAGTAAGAAAGTATTGTCTGCAACTCAACACTAGTGTTTGACTAAGTATTATTCATCTAGCAGTTCAGTTTCAGTATTTTTATGAAAAATTATGAGTTTGATCCAAAAGAAGGAAGCACTTAATTTTTCACTTGAACAAAGAAGTACATAAAGCTGTCAGTGATTTGATGATGGGATGTTCATGGGGAAACTGTATAGGAATGTATGCCTAAAGGTTCATCAATAATTTGTCACATGCTTAAAAATTTCATCACATGGTTTCTGTAACTGTTTGCTACATCAGTGCAGCTATTGACACCTTGTGTCAAAGAAAGATGCAGCTAATATGATTGCTATGTTAAAAAGATGAAAGTTCAGGCACACTGGGGAAAAGTGATCCAATCATTTTTTTAAATATTCTTTTCCAACTCTCATTAATTATTAGTTTACTGAATCCTTCACACCTTGAAATATAAAGACTTGAAATATTCTTTTTGCTAAATGAGTGTTATTTGGATAATGATTAATATAGGAAAGAAGTTGCAGTACATTGCAAGATTAGTTTGATCAATTGGTAGAGCAAGCACACTCTTCTAGCCAATTTTATTGCTGAAGATAAAGAGAGACATTTGTCTTTTAAACTTACAGACTACAGCCTCACTGGATATCAGCCACAAGAGATAAGTCATGTGGGCACTCACAAAACACCTAATCTTAATTAGTAGAAGAGACACCAACACACATCACATATCTTCACACTATGTTCCCTTGGTTCTAACTTAAAAGCAGTGCAACTCCAAAGCTTGTAAAGATCCCTTCTTTCGTATGCAAATAATCTGAAAGACAAATACTTACTTCTAAAAACCTAGGAAAATGTGCTGTCTGGTTAAAAGCTAGTCTTGTCCCATTTTTCTTTTTTTTTAGAAGATAAAGTTTCCTTTCTGTCAGGATACATAGCAATGTACATCAAATAAAAGTATAATTAAAAGGACAGTGGCAGCAGTGACAACTGAACTACTTACCCTGCTGTCAAGTTCTACTTTATCTTCAGACTGCTGTACTTACAAAATTGCTGGAAAAACTGCATTACTTTACCTGCTAGTGAGTAATGTTTGCAGTATTTTAGTTATCCCAAGCTCATGCATCTTTTTTCACCTGGCACTCAGGTTAAAATAAAGATCTCCTATATGGTTTTCCAATGCAACTTTCCATTTTTACTAGTCTTTTTAAAGGGCACACTCTCTGAGGTAATGGATTTAAGTGATTTACTTAGTGTTAGACCAGGGGGGAAGAAATCCCTGTGTCCCCCAGAGCAGCCACACTTTTAATCAAATATAACTCATAAATCACATTTACAGCTTTCAGAACTCAATCAATAAGATACTTTATAGCCTGTAAAAAAATTATCTGGAAAGTAGTAGAAGTAGAAGAGGGATATTACTGAGGGACCACACACATCTAGGCTCTGCACACTGTCTGTCTTTAGGGACTAAACTGCCAATTTTAGCAATGACTGATTTGTCCCAAAACTCTAATGCATTTATAAGCAGTGCATAGTTGGCTGATAATGAAGCATTCTAGGAGGCCATAATCAATAGTACTAAAGCAGAGTAAGTTTCCTGTTCCATTTTACCCTAGTTTGGTGACTATTATTAATACTTCTCTCATTAAACTTTACCTAAAGACTTTTGTTCTCTTGGGCAGAAGTTTTCATGCAATCTCCAAGTAAGTTACAGAACACGAAGGACTTCCCAGTGCTAATTCAGTTCCATGTCTTCCTGAAGTTTAATTTGCATATTTATTATAGCAAATTCTTCATCAAGTGTTTAATTTGTACATATATACTGAACAGTCTCCTGTAGCAAAAATAACCCTATTACACATTACTTCATCTAGGACTGATACATAAGTCAAAAAGCAAGTTCTGTAAATTACTGCTCAAATATCTGCATAACTTCAATTATATAGTAGATAACTTTCTCATAATTTCTGAGGCATGCATTAGAAAATAAGAAATTAATCACCTCATTTTACATACTTCAAAATGTGTTGCCTATTAGTGTATTCCCCTAATGACTCAAACATACTGTGTATATTTTGTATGAAGATTTATTTGAAATTTTTTTCATGGAAAAGGCACCACAAAATTGTTGTACTCTATGTTAAGAGGAAAAAAAACAGCGAAATATTATCTCAACCTCTTTAAGATCTAATGACAACAGCTTTCATGAAATATATACAGATGCCTGCAGCTGTTGTATCAATATTCAAACTGAACACCTACTCCAGTGATGCCAGAGTGTGCTGGCTAAAAGACTTCTAAGTGACAGACTACTCAATAGCAACTTTTCATTCAGATGAAAATGATCTTATCAAACTGAGTTCAGACAGTTTTGCCTTTCATTCCTTTTTGAGACATCTGCAGAAAGTACTAACAAATATCTGATGATTTCAGTTTTTGAAGAATAGAACACAATACAATCTGTGAGAGCTGTTACCAGCTCTTACAACACAGAAAGAAAAAGAAATAGCGAATAGTACTGATACATTAAGGCTTTGCATTAGAATGTACTTTCGTTAATACTTTCAACAACTTAGAAGGCAATTTCGTATGAAGATAAATGACAAGTGCAATCACAGCTCAGAAATCTATTTTCTATCCAAATTGCAAGTGACTTTTAGTGTTAAGTCTATGAGGAATCATGTTGTCACTCATTTAAGACAGTTCTATCGGCTGGAAATGTTAAATAAAGTTCCTAATAGTGACTGGGTCTTTAATAGGTTTAAATAATTATCCTTTAAAATCAAAACTGCCAATAATTTTACTTCAAGAGAGGATGGGAGAAATTTGTTTGACACAAATAGTGAAGCTGGTAACAGTCAAACAATCTTTGACCAAATTTAATGCCTAATCGCTTTATTTCAGTTTTAATAAACTCTCTACAATGGAAGGTACCAAACTGGAATTGGAAACCTACTGAGATATCTTTGTAAATAACGTGAAAAGTATCCCTCATAATGCAGGTCTTATGGCTTTTTCATGGACACAGGTGAACCTCTTTGTGATGTTTGTAAAAGATTGTCTATATAGAGCTTCTTTGTTTTGTGATTGGAGATTCAAATGGAATAGCAGAATGTTGAGGAGGGGAGCTGAATGGATTTGAGCTCTAGAAAACAACTGTTTGAATCCTGCATGGCATCCACATTTTAAGACATATATTGAACTTAAATATTTACACACCCAAAGCTATGTCAAAGTCTTTAAAAGATATGTTGTCATATGGAGCCTTTGATTTTCCACTGATGATATGAGGAGAGTATGTCTGCTAAAGTTTTCTACTGTGGTTTTTTGTAGATCTGATAGGTGAGTCAAAGCAAACGTGATCTGGTTTGGAGTGGTCAACTTCTAGGCAAATCCTCCCCTCATCCTCATGGAGAATATGGCATATAATAAAATTGCTGTATTTATTTATATATGATCATAATCAGAGTCCTCTGGCATGTAGGCATATATGAAAATGTTGAAAACCTATTTCTAGTATTCAGCAATTGGTAGCAGCAATTGGATGGACATACAGAGGCCAGTCTGCATGATCTTATGCAGAAGAATACAGAGTAATTCAATTTCTATTCAAACTTGGCAGGGCATGAATCAGATCTGATCTACAAGGCATGATGCTGCACTAATGCACACAGATGGTAGTAATTCTCCCAAATGTATGAACTCCTATGCTAATAAAATCACATTATTCATGATTTCTTCACACATTGGTTCAAGACAAGTGATTTTTCAGATAAAGTCAGAGCATGACCATCTGTCACTGATCATAAGGACATGCATAGAATGGAGCAATCATGCAGCATCTGGTCAAAGTATGATTCAAAAGGCTAATAAGGAAACATAATCTGGAATATTATATGAAAAATTATCGTATCATAAACCAGACATATATTATAGCAAGTTAAGTAACACTTATAGTATAAGACCTGGATTTTCTTAAATTCTATCTGTACCAAACCAGATAAACTCTGAATTTAGGTTTCTCTCCAGAGAAAGCACATCAGAGCTTCTATAAGTTTCTTAACATCTTGAATATATGCTGTGTATCCAACTTGTAAGATGATGTTTTCTCTTGTGTCAGCCAATCACCAAGGAAAGATGCACCAAGATAAAGGGTTTTTGTGCAATTGATTCCATTGAAACTGGAAGAAAGTGCATTTATGCAATTACTAGACAGGCATACTTTTTATTAATGACAAAAAGGATTTGCTGCCAAGAATGGATTATGGGTACTCAATATATATGGAATGTGCTAATATAGGAAAATTTATACTTAAAAACTGTTCAGTGCAAATGAATGCTAAAGTTACTTTTCCCCATTAACTCACTAAATTTTAAATCCTTGAAGAAAGAAATTTTCTTCTGGGAAAATAAAGCAGGAAAAAAAGTCACTGATGACATACAAGTGACTGTCGCAGAGTAACAAAACTGAAAGCTTGTGTTCTGTGAAAATATATAATGAATCAGATCCTCTGTGGCTGCTCTTAGATATCGGGCAGTGGATTTAAAACTGTTGATCAGAAGTCTCTGTATCCACAATCTAATGTTTCTATTGACAAGCATTGTCAGAATGAGTGTCTGTGCTGTTAAGGACAGTTGGTTTGGATTACAAGAACACTGACTCTCTCTGGGTCATCTGCTAATCCTTTGCAGAAAAATGGATTTAGAATTAACCTTTGTGGAATATGAATGGTGGAATATGTTTGAGAACTGACAGATTACAGCATCTGCTAGTTCATTGAGCTTCCTGCTCTTTATGATATTGTATTAGCTTTCAAAGGCAGCTGATCTAAATTATCAGACATCCCATGATTAGGAAAGGATGTAAATAAGGACCTCTTTGAGACAACCCTAGAAATTTTAAAAGCCATCTTGATAAAGAATGGACAAGTGAATTATCAATTAACAAGCAGAGTCACATCATCACTATACCTAAAAAAAAAAAAATAATAATAATAAAAAAACCACCCCAAAACCCGCAAACAAACAAAACTAGAGAAGAAAATGCAGCAATTGCAGTGAGGGAACAGAATTCCAAGGTCATAGAGTGAGTCTGAGGCTAATTCAAGAATATATATGAACTTGATTTTTAGTGTCCTTTGCTATTTAAAAGTACAGTTTCTGTGTCATGCACTGAATTTTTCAGACTAAAATAGAAAATAAAATACATCCATAACTGGAAAATAAGTTATTACAGAACATGCATTGAGCTGCTTCTAATGTCCTGACACACTCTGCCTAAACTGCTCTTTGGGATAGGTTTTTGCCCTTTGAAATGACTTTAGGTTTACTTGGAGGTAGAGGCAAGGATGCTCTTTTCAATTCTTTATCTGATCATTCTTTCTTTCCTCAAATACACTGTGTTGACTTAGAAACAGTTGCATTCTTTCATTTGTGACAGTTCATTTTACCTTTCTTTCAGTATATTTGGCTTTGTTATTTCTTCCCTTACACTGAACATTGTCAGTGCAGGTACCACTTCTACTGTTAATATCAAACAATTGAACAGTTTGCTTCAGGAAACTAATTCTGCAATGCTACGGGACATCATCTATCTCCAAAATTTCTCTCTTTCAAGTCAAACTCTTTCTTGTATAATCCAATTTAGTGAGGGTATTTTTCTTTGCTACCTTTGATTCAGCTTTATAATCCACTATGTACAGCCAAAGAAAACTATTTTTGTGGTCTCTGAGTGATTCAGTTCATCTCAGAATATATGTACTCATCCTCCTTAAATCCTTTCCCCCTCTCCTTTGTCCTTATTGTAGCCCTGATGTGACATGGGCAGAGCACCAACTTAAGCTGGGTGGTGGATTCTATTCTCTGCTCCATCATATGTGTGATGATCCAGTGGTCACAAAACCAAGGAAAAGAAGCAAAAAGCTCCCACAGATTTCCAGAGGAGGGCTTATGAAACCATCAGAACACCAAAAAAGTACAAGCCATAGGTTTTATGGTCAAAGAGAGAATGAATAAAGCAGTGACTGCTAGTGTCAGATTGTAACTCAAGTATTCGGATATACTTTCTGAAATAATCTGTCTGATAGCAGTGACCATATTTTTATTCAAATTCTCCAGTTATTTCCTTGCACTGTCTCTTTAGGTGGTGTATACATTAAAAAAAATATTCAATCCCAAATTTTCATGGAAGTTTTCCCTTCCCCATTTTTCCCATTAAAAAAACAATTTTGAAGATCACAATGGCTGCTAAATAAATTGAATCACTTCTTTCCTATGATAGTATATTGGCTTTTATAAGCCAGTGATCATCCCAGGGTTAGAAAAGGAAGTAAATAGGACCTCACAATACTACATAGTGAAGTATTGATTAGAAAGCTCACTTTTTTTTTTTTTTTTTCCCTACATATGTTATCCAAACCCATTCATTTTTTCCACAATTAAAGAAAGAAACTCCATAGTTCAGTCTTCATTCAGTGATGATGATAGGGAAACATTAAAGTACTTTTAAGAAAAAAAGTATAAGTAGGACTCAGACTAAATAATACTAGTTCTGAAATTGCACCAAAATTTGTACCAAGAAATGCTATCAAGAGATAACTGAATTCAGATTGTATTTAGTCAGTATTATCTCATTTTCAAAGTTACTTTGATTATCAATTATAGATAACCACAGCGAAAACACATTATGTGTAGACAGCACATAAAAGCCAGAAGAATATTGAAGGAGTATTTAAAGTAAAAGCATTTTATCCACTAAAGTAACACATCAGTAGCAAAGAATCTCACTTTCACTTCTAGTCTCACCTACATTCCCTATTAAATGGGGTACATGACAGTTCTACTGACCTGACCTCCCCACCACAGGGACCACCACAAACACCTGTAGCCACAACCACTGTGAGCACCTTTGTTGAATCACAGAATGCATCTCCTGCTGACCCATGCAAAATTTGGAGGTAAGTTCAGAGAAATGCTAGTCCAGGTGGGTGCTGCATGACTCAGACTGCCTCTGGAAGCAGTCTGGCAGCTGGTAAATGACATGCTCACATATGCTTTGCTGCATCTGTAAAATTAACTTGATTAACTTTTAACTAGTTAATTCAACTGGTCTGGACTGGAAATCAGAAATGTTTTTCTCTTAGTTGGATTAGAAAAAGAGTGACACAAGTTTGTAATAGTGGCTACACACCAGGAAGAAGACTTCCACCCAAGCGGAAGAGTGTACAAAAGCAAGAGTGACTCGGCCCTAGTACCTGGTCTACTGTGTCTGGTTCTGGGTTCCTCAGTACAAGAAAGACCAGGAGTTACTGAGAGGGTACAGAAGAGGTCACAGAGGTGATTTGGGGTCTGAAGCATCTCTCTTATGAAGAGAAACTGCAAGAGCTGGGCCTGTTTAGTCCAGAGAAGAAAACATCAAGAAGGGATCCCATTAATGCATATAAATATCTCAAATGCAGGTGGTCAGGAGGAGGGTGCCAGGCTCTCTACATTAGTGCCTAGTGACAGGATGTGAAGCAATGACCATAAAACTAAAACACAGAGAGTTTCATCTCAACATGAGGAAGAACTTTACACTGAGAGTGGCAGATCACTGGAACAGGCTGCCCAGGGAGGTCATGGAATCTCCCTCTCTGGAGACATTCAAAACCCATCTGAGTATGTTCCCTGTATCACCTGCTCTAGGTGACCCTGCTTTGGCAGGGAGGTTGGACTGGATGATCTCCAGAGGTTCCTTCAAACCCTTAAGATTCTGTAATTCTGTGGCAAAGAAATTGTCAAATAAAAGATGATAACAATGTCCCTTCTTTTATACCGGGCTCAAAAAAAAGGAGATGCTGAGTCTGCTTCTTTTATTTCTGTTCACGCTGCCCTGGGGGGATTGGCAAGTGAAAAAGGACTGTAACAGCTACAACAAAAATGAGGGAGAATAAACAAACAACAAATGGTGGCAGGAAAAGATACAAAACTATCATGAAGTTGAAATATAGACATTTTTGTGTTTCCTACAAATATACACAATAGCATATAAATAGTTTATTGCCATTTGGGAGAACAAAGCCAGAAAATAAAAAAGGATATAATATATGTGGTCTGCAACATAACACTAAGGAAGAAAACAAGAAACAGCATTGGTCAGGGTCAGTAAGAGCTGACATTTCTTGTTTCAACAAAGAATCTACTTTTAAAGACATTTCTCAGTATTGTCATAGATGCTTTCAGCATTTTTTGCCCTCCCTTTTTGTTCTTTTAGTAGTCAAATAGTGATTTTAACTTTTTAAAAGACTCATGAATCAAATATTTAGGGGAAAGACACTTTTTGTTAGGGGAGAATTTTTTAGAGCAGAAAATGAAAATAGCCATGCTATGAGCAAAAATCATGGCATAGATAAATGAAGATATTTCCAGAACATATAAAAACCTTAATGTCATGGAGAGTGACTAAGCGTTATTGATTATTAGAAGTAAGCTTCATCACTACTCACAGAGTCCTGCATGTTTTTGGCAAGTTCTTCATGTGAAAAATAAACTACAACAATATAATAGGAAAGTATTAATCTACTGCTTCTGAAACAGTATCAATGCAGCAGGATTTCAAAGTGCTGCTACTGGAGCCAAAAAAAAGAATGAAGAATGTTGTGGTTCTGGAAATGCAGCAAACATTTGATGTATTTTTCACAGGTAACAGAAAATGCAAACAGGTGCAGCTGTGGGTAAAGCTCCATTTGAAACCTCATTTTAGCAACAACAAAATAGCAGGCATTCCCTGCACTGAGATAGGGTGATTAACACTGCAAGATGAAAGAGCTTGCGCAAATGGCAAATACAAAATGGTAACTTCCTTCCTCAGACAGTTCTGAGTTCTCATTAGCATTCCTGTGTCCAAGAATCTTTTCTTTATCCTTTTAAGAGAACTTCAGCTCGATTAAGTATAATGCTGATGACTACTTTTCTTTACAACTGCTCATTTTATTTTACTTTTCTAAATTCGTATTTTAAAAATATTTTCATTGTTCAGCTGCCCTATCACACAACCTCACAAATCTGTCTTCCCTGCTGTTAAGTGCACAGTAATAATTCCTTTATCTTGTTCCCCCCTCCTTTTCTTAAATGTTATCAACATTTTAGCATATCTAACTGCGACCAAAGGCTTAATAACCTTTATAATGGACTTAAAATCCTAAGCAAAGCAAAACAAACAAACAAAAAACCTCAGAATGACCCTTGAAACAGATACATTTGGAGCCAATATTTTTGATCAAAATGTTCAGTTCTGACAAAATTTATCATTACTGTTCCTTTTAAATCTTTTGCCTCCCCAGCATCTCTGGATAAATTTTAGACCCCCAAGCATCAGTGGGTGGATTATTCATGGGAATGTTCAGGCTTTAAATCTGGGCTGACATTCTTTCCCTTATTCTCAATTGCACTCCAGAAATTTTAAAAAATGGGAGTCTGATTCTGATCATCCAGAACTGAATTTCATATTCTCAATCGCTCTCTTGAGTCTCTCTAAATTCAACTTTAAAGAAAGAAATTTATGCAGTCTGCTGGATTCAAAGAACAAAGAATGAAAGTCCCTTCATACACGATATTTTTAATGCATGGAAATTCTTGATTTTCTACACCTTTTCCCTACATTATTTTTTATGAGAGGTTTAAAATGCTTTATATCAAGAGCAGAATTAATTTAATAAGAGTTTCTGTAAAACTCCTGTGCAAGAATCTCTAAACAGGGAGGGTTGTGTAGTGATTCTACAATGCTTTTAGCTAGACATTCATTGAAGTACACATTTACAGTATTTAGTAAGAACACTTCTACCTTATGGGGTTTTTTTCCTATTACAACAACAGCTCTATAATTTAAACCTCAGACAAACCTACAGTGATAAACCTTTTTAATTTTGAGACTGTGCTTCATAAAACCCCAAATTCAGTAGCACACTCCCTTTAATATGAGAAAAGGCATGTGAAGACACAAGTGTACAACAGGGACTGGGCTTCTGCTGTCAGATTCTGAAAGAAACTTAAAAAGCTTGTGGCTGTACACATTGTACACATTTACTTATATCAATCTTTGATTTTTGCTCTTTATTTTGCTGACATTTTACATATGAATAAAAAGAAGCAGCCATTCATTTACAGTTTCCATAAGATAATATTAAGAATAATGCCACATGTTGGAAAACAGCTTTGGCAGTCAGATGAATCTATAGTTTTCCATTTTGGTTGGTAGAAGCTAATAGAGCTCTTGTCTTTTTTTTTTTTTTTTCCCCTGAGTTTATTATTTACTTATAATATGCTAGTTTTATTTTTGTCTTGTATAGGGNGCCCCAGCTAGCTAAACTAACTAAAAGGGAAAAAAAAAACCTCTCTCTGGTGTCTGTGCGCTCGGTGAACACACACCGACCAAGGATGAAAAAAAAGGTGCAGAGGAGTGAATAGTTTTCAAAACAAACTGCGCGCTTCTTCTTTCCCTGCTCACTCTCAGAACCAGTCTTAAAGGTACAGAATACACAGCATACACAGAACAGACGATTGGTGATACAGGCATCATAGTCACCCTAGGACAATAGGGCAAAAGGATCCATTAAAGAAAATCCTTGATAAAGGGAAATACAAGTCACATAGGAAAATTGTTTTCATTTATGGAAGTCATTGTTTGAAGTACGAATCTAACAGAGGATCTGTTTGGGCAATCCTTTGCTCTGTTTGATGATGTATTCAGTAATTCCACTAAAACACAGGGAGACTCTACATGCTGACAAGTTTTGAACCTCTTCATGTTCTGCACAGAACTGATTTACATCCATGTAGAATTTAGGTATATATTGTGCTACTAGGAAATTCACCTTCTGACTCCTAGATTTCCTGGGTAAGTAAAATGCTAAATAGCTAAAGTGTTTTTGCTGTATAATTACTTGTCTGTTTTATCACCACAAAGAGTTATTACAAAAATATAAAGAAAGTACAATGGTGGAAAGAAAAACTAGCTTTTTATATTACATGAAAGAAGTGGCTTCTTCACAAGGAGGTTGGAGACTTGAGGGGCCTCACAATGGTAACTTCCTAACACCTATATTATAATTTTTCCTCCTCTTTAAACACCAGCAGTTAAAGATTTTATGTAAATGCAGGCATCAGTGTTCCATGCAGATGCATGAAAAGGAATGTGTCAGACACTCTTACAAATAATGTGGGGTTTCATGCTTGAGTCAGAAATTTATGCTTAGGCCAGGAAACAGCCATTTTCTCTTTAGCCAGATTACGTAAGTAGCCAGCATCCTTCCAAAATGGCCACTGGCCTTCAGAGGTGACATGAGAGGGTCAGACAGGTGACATGGCCCTGAGCAGGACACCTTACTAAGGTCCCTAGAGAATACTGATGTTCACTTGACTTTCTCTCAGCTAGCTGAACATTCCTGAGAGTAGTCTGGGAGCAGACCCACAGCTTCAAACCTTGTATGAAGGAACGAAAAAAACCTCTGTTTTTAATCACAGCATTCTTGAAATCAAAATATCAAGGTAGTAAAACATACTGTTATCTTAACTCAGTACCACAGATGATTTCTAACTAACTATTAAATTAACTGTGCTGTAAAAGCACAAACAGTCTCCTACGTCTCTTTCTTACAGGTTACATAATAAAGCACAAAAACATTGTTTAATACCTCACCTGCTTTATTACACGGTATCTCCTGGGGATGAACTCAAATGAGTCAAGCTTGGAAAACAAGCATTGCCATACCAGCAGGGGAGATACAGCATTTTTGCAGATGATTCGATTATCAGGAAGTTAGCACAACAAAACAAATGGCTGCAATTCAGGAATTACTGAAAGAAAGTTTTCTCAGAAAATGCTATAAATGAAGAAGTAAAGGAAGAAAAAAAGCAAGTATTTGTCACTTATATAACAATGATTACCTTCAAATGAAAAATTACTCAAAGGACTGGGACATTGCAGCCTAATACGCTGCAAACTTTGGAAAGAATCAACTTTATACTGATGTTTTCAAGTGGAAAATGAAGGGGAGAAAGCTTGTTCCCTGCAAATTGTAAAATCACCATTATTTCATTTTTCTGCTATCTGTTCTTGCCCAGAATAGAGTTTGTTGTCAAATTGTTACAAATCTCCTAAAAATTATTATGACAAGAAAACATTCATCCACATTAAAGAAATAGTGATTCAAAAGCCAAATGCTAGAGATGACAAAATTTCACGGGTCTGGTCTACATGATGAGGCAACAAAGATTTTCTACTGCTTCAACTGTTTTTTCCAGAAATGCTCATTCATGCAGATCCTTATAGAAAAGTGCTACAGCTATCTCATTTTTAATAAAATCCAAATAAAAATAAACAACTTTAAACAACACTTTACACCAATACTTCTTATTTTAAATGGCTCATGACTAGATGTGAATGGATGTGAATAAGACGGAGGATGTACTAGCAAACTGACAACTCTATAAAAATTTTCTATAATGATTAACTTTTTTCACCATAATCTCTCAAAGCAGCTTATGCCCAGCAGGCTCTATAGTCTATTTTAGAGAACAGACTCATGAAATATATCTTACATCTCTGTTAAATGAGAGAACCCTATAGCTCCACAGTATAGCATATAGCTCTCTATTATATGCTATAGCAGTAGATCCTACAGCTGTTCTGGAGCTCATTGGTTGTGGGTAGATGGCAGCTGCAACCATAAATAACTTTACAGACACTGGGGCAGCAGTTTTTAAGAGTGTTTATGCTTTGAAGAGCTCTTTCCACATCTCAACAAACTCTTTCTCATTTTCCTCCCCATAGGTATAATTAAGGTGTCTCTTAAACTTTTGTTTAATCACATAGTTAGTCTTAACAATAATAGAAAACTGTCACATCCTTTTACAATTCCATCAAGTCCTCTGGAGGCATTTGAGATGTAGGTTGATTCTAAGTAATAAGTTTACATGCATGACCAAACAAGTAACAGAATAGAGGGATGCTAATTCCAGATCTGATGTAGTAGAATACCTGCATCCTGAACATAAATCCCATGAATCACAGAGATTCTTTACACTCTTAAAATTAAATACATGTAAAGCTTACATGCTTCACTGAATCTGGGACATAATATCTAAATTAGATGAAAATGATATCTTAAGTTGTATGAAAGCTCATACTGACCCTTGTTTTCTGAAGCGGCAATATTCTACAGAAGTGTTCAGGAGAGCATAAGAAGGATTAGTCTAAAATAGCTGTAGCTCTACCTTGTGAACTCAGTTTCTTTTTCCTCAAAATCCTGTTTTTCTTTGATTTCAAGAACACTTCAGCAAATAACCTGCATTAAAATTAAACTGATAGAACAAGATGCCATTGGGTTGGAGATATTTTAGACATCTTGAAAAAGTATCCAAAATTTTGTGAACTAGGAAGGAAAAAAGCAAGGACCATATGCTGAGTACAGGTGACTGTGAAGCTAATATCATTACTCACAGACACAGGGTATTCTAAGGTGTTAACAATTTACACTTCACAAGGTTTGTGTTGTCTGATATCAAAGTGCAAAATTATATCCTCAAGTGAAAGTGCAGCGAAGAAAATTAATTGATATCATTCCCTTTTGCATTGCTCACCCAAACAATAGTTCTGCTGAATTATATGGAATGGAACAAACTGTGGGAATGGCTAGCTATTTCTTATGAAAATTGCTATAATCTCGACTACCATATCAAATCCAGCATATGAAGTTAACTACTGGCTAAATCCTTGATTGTTCTTACCTAGCCTACTGTGTTCTTAATTTTCAAGCTCATCCCCTAAAAAACCCTAAAAATTAAGAAGAGAAAACTTACTACAGTTAAAAAAAAATAGTTCAAAAAGTAGAGAGTTCATTTGAAAGTTTTACAGACACAGATAAAAATTGTGGGACATCAATAGGTATCTCACGAGTCTAGACATAAGCTGAGGTTAATGACATCAAATTAATGACTGCAGGAATTTATAGATGTCTCCAAACACATTATTTTTGTCCTGCTCACACAGTCTTACAATGTATGAATCATTTTGAAGGAGGACAAAATGAGTGAAAGAACCCTTGAACCCTGGAAAAACAGAGGTTTTGGGGTAACCACATCCCATTTTTTCTTTCTGGGTGCCTCAAACTGAAACCTGAATGTGGAGATGAAAGTGCAATTGTTCTTCCTCAACCTCTTTATATCATTTTCACTGGCTCACTTTTCTCTTGGATGGAAAATATCACAGACTTGTTTTTTAAATCATACATACACAGTATAAATGTTATTGAGGAGATAAATGGTTTTACTGGAGACATGAGATTGTTCTAAATATGGCTGAAATAACAGAAATTGGACCAAATACAATTCTTTTCAAAGCCAAAGACATAAAGGCAAATGCCCCCAGACCTGTCTGAGATGAATTATGGTCGTCAATGACTCAAGTTAGAAATGTTAAGCTAGGAACAACATCTAGAAAAGCATCTATAAAAGAAACTTCTAATGTTCAGGGTGATATTATCAAGTATTTCTCAGCCAATCAGGAATTCAACAAGTGTATCCTGGGGAACAAATGTAGCAAAGTCTGTAGTGTGACTGTTCCAACCTAATGCCTGCAACAGCCTTCCATTTTACTGCTATTTTTGCAGCTTTGTCAAAGCAGTTGACCTTTAAGTAATGTACAGAATATACACAGGCAACATATCAAATTAAACAGATTTCCTGGTTTTAACACATGACATTTAAATACTCTTTTTTATTGAACAATTTATAAAACTTTTACGGAATACTAAAATTTTTGGAGACTTTAAAAATGTTAATCTTATAATTAACAGTCAAGGATATACTATCTTCACACATGCAAGACACTGATATTCCAAACCTATTGCTATGAACTTTCCAGTAATGCACCACCATCTGCTTTTATGCTAAAGCAGAATCATTGCAGTTTTTTTCCACTCATGGGGGAATTTCACAATGAATCAGATAACACAGCTTGCCTAATAAAGAAAAAATTTAATTTAATTAGCATTTAATGCTAAAGTCAAAAAGCTTATTTATATGGAAAGAAAAAAGAAAAATGGGTAGCGCAGAGTACAGTACCTACCCTTCATAGTATTCTCTGTCTATAAAATCCTCCCTTTCTATTGGGTGAAAGCAGTCATGTAGCACTCACCACTGAGTAATGAAGATTAATTTTACGTGACAAACATATCTTCTATGCTGCATTTTAATACAGGTTTAAAATACATCTTGTACTAACTTCTAATTTCCAATTAATTTTGGTAATTTGTAGTTAAAAAAAAAAAGAAAAGCAGAAATACTGAAAGCAGTATTAAAGGTAACAGAGGCCTCAGATGGTTGTCCTTCCAGGCTTTATACTAAATCCTCACTTTGGCCCTTTGGCATATAACCAGTGTTGATAACTTCAGCTTGAATTTGGCAAATACACTGATTTGTATGCATACTTTTCTATTTCCTTAGAAAAATGGTGATAGACTTCAATTTTCCAAAACTGTCATTTAGAGGTGTTTTAGAGGTATCAGTTTAGAGTAAGTACACTGTGTATTTAGATAAACTGCCCTGGTCTAATATATCCACAAGGACAATTATGACTTGAAGGTATTTTCGTAAGGGCAGAACAACCTGCTGGAGCTTACTAGTCATAGAACAATTGAATAAAACCAAGAAATTTCATTTAATAATGCTCATCAAGTTAAAAGAGATAACTGATAATGACATTGACTTTCTCTCACTCTAGGTGTTCTTATAGACTGTAACAAAAATAGTTACTAACTAAGTGTATCTTACCATAGCTATTAAATCAACAAATTCACCCATGCTAGTGAAGCCAAAAATATCCAAAGAGGGCTTGTCTATAAAATCCTGTGTATTAACAGTCCCAAGGGGAATGTTAATATATCAGGTAAGTGTATGATGAGTTTTTTGCAGAAATTTAGTTAATGGTAGGTACAAGGCAGATCACAAAGATGATTAATGAAAATGTATCACTGAAATGTACAGGTATACATAACAGCATGTTTCAAACAAATCACAGCTATCTTTAAGGATAGAGAAAACTTCCGTGACTGTAACACAGTTTCTTTATTGCATACATGACAATTTACTTTCTCCATTGGGAGGTCTATGGTAAATAATTATTGCAGATGATCTTATCTCCTGTAATTGTGATCTCTCTCTAGATTTGTTGAAGAACAGGTATCTGAATATCAAAGGTTTATAATCATAGTTCAGTTGGGAAAATTCTGTTTCATTAAACTAAATTATCAATCTCAATGAAAATTTAGGATTAAATAAAATCACTCTATGCTGCAGTTACTTTTCAGCTACTAAATACAGGATCCATCAAGTCATATTTTGATCTATATAAAGATGCAATGTGACAGCATGAGCTCTGGGATGTAGCTGCCCCAGTGAGCTCCCAGACGATGAACATGTCAGATATGGCAACCCTGGCTGACCCAGGAGCACTAGAAAAAGGAGGAGGCTGTTCCCTGTATTGAACAGGGGGTTTTAGAGGGCAAAAGCAGAGCTCTGTGAAAGGAGAACTGAATTCATCTTCTCCACACAAAAAAGAAAAAGAAATGTTATTCTTCCAGTGCTAGAATTATTAGACAACAATGTGGAAATACTAATCACTGTTAATATCTCAACATCATGTAAGCTGCAGGAAAGCAAAAGGCATCTCTTACACTTAAAAAAAAAATAGATTTCTTGTGGAAACTGGGTGTTTGACCATTAATAAGGATGATATGATTATACAGCTGAGGTTAGGTTCTCCAAAGGAGCAACTTGTTCCAGGGTTTCTTTAAAGCTTTTATTCTGTTTTATTGAATGGAGTGGTTACTGCTGTACCTTATGTAGAGTCAGTCTTAACCATCAGAGATTTGGTTACAACTGTAACTTAGTGCAAGAGTCCCCTGCTTTTAATTTGCTCTTGGGGTAGACATAATTCAGTCATATTTTCACACATGATTTTTGAAACAAAACCACAGAAAGAGAGAAGGGGTCCACTTTATTTACACAACTAAGATAAACTTCCTTGAAAGACAAATTTCCTTGGAAGTGTAGTTGGTGGTCAACTCTTTCCAATGTATGAACTCTGCTGGCCTGCACAGGTTAGGTTTCAGAGGAGAAAATGGCTTAGAAGGCTGTATTTTTGAATGAGAAACATAAGAATAGCTTTTTCAGTCAGTGAAACAGAAGGTACTTTCCCCAAAGTCTGTGGCACATGGAAGTACTCAGCCCAGATAATATCATTCAAACACAGATTATGTCAGTTATCATGAAAAACACCAAACCATAGAAGACCCCTGGAGACCAACAGATCAGCTGGAAGGTCAGAAGAGAGCAGCAATCAGATACTGATGAAAGGAACCAGAGGAGTCCACAGAGCAGTTATGCACACATACTGATATGGCCTACTAAAGGATGTCTGTCAAGCTTCTGCTTAAATTGAACATTGCTTACTCCTGGCATAACCCTTGCAAAAAGCCAGAACCTGCTCTCATCCCAAATACCACAGATGATGCTGATAAAAAGGATGCCAACTGCATTCTTTGGAACACAGAAGGAAATTCTGGCACATAAAATATTTGTAAATAATAATAATAAAAAACTTTATTGAAATGTTGAAAACACTTAATTGAAGCACTAACTAAATGTTTTATATTTTATGGAAACATACTTTATTAGTTTCGCTATTTCATGTTGCAGTTTCCACAGTTTCAGTGTATTGCAAGCAAGTGCAAACAGAATGCCCAGATACTAAATATGTAGAAAATACTCATGAGATTCAATTTTAACACTGAAAATTTGCAAATATATGATTTATTATAAACTTGAAAAAGCTACATGGTAAAATATTCTCTGACATCTAAGCAACACATGACTTTTTTTTTTTTTTGAGCTGACAGTCAGTGATTGCTTTCACATACAGCGAGTGCAATGATCTATTTTTAGACAGTAATACAAGGTGATGCTAGCTCAGATACACTGGCAGTCTGGCAAGGGCATTCTTAACTCTAGTTGCTTTTACTTAATATCATGGTAAGTTCATTAGGAGAATGATACAGTTATAAAACCATATTCTAGAAATTTTTTTGTTTTTTTCCTGTTCACCAGTAATGCCTTTTAATGCTATGAGAATTATCACTGCATTTCATAATCCATGGTATCTTAAAATCTAAAATAGTTTTTGAAGTCAGCTATGAAATTTACTCTAAAAAAGAACTTTCTGAAAGGCAATAATGAAAAGCAATTACAATTACAAAACAGAAATATTGATCAGTTTGCCTTTTAGCCTTGATTCAACAAAACCAAAATTACTAAAAGAAATATTTTTTATTCAAATTCTAATTAAAATATGTTAATTTGATCAATCTGTGCTTTATGAGAAACAGTACTGGAAGTATAAATGAGCTTTTTTACAGAGTATAAAAAAAGCCTTTTTCAACAAAGGGTCTAACATAGTGATAGAAAAACCCAGTCTATAGAAATGGGAAACATAATCTTTTGAGGAAGTCAACTTTCTTCTGTCCCAGAAATAATACACTGAAAAACATACACTGAAACTGTACACAACGATTTTGCACAAATAATGTAATGATTTTTTTCATTAACTCAAATTGAAACTCTTAGGAGTGTGGTTGAATGATATCACCTATTTTATACTGCAAATAAATATTATTCAAATTACCTCAATGAATTTGCTCCTCAGTTAACCAAAAGTAACTGGGATGAAAAGCAGAAAAAATATGGCAGTTGATACCTCTTCCACCTCTTCATGTCCAAATCAGAAAAAGACTTTTATTTCAGAACTAATAGAGAAAAAAATTAATGACAATTACCTTTTTCACAGAATCGACCAGTGAAGTGTAGTGGGCAGTCGCACTGGAATGAGGTGGCCCCAGTGGGCAGAGAGAGAGGATGACAGGTCCCTCCATTATGGCACAGTCCTTCCTGGCACACAGAAGGTAATGCAGGGGAAATCTGAGAGGGCACACCAGGGTCAGGCAAGTGTGGCACATCAGAAGAAACCACAGGGAATGCTGTTGATAGATGTGTGGGTACAGAGATTCTGAAAGGAGAGAGAAAACATATCAAAACAAAAGAAAAAAAACTCGTGAGATCTGATTTTGTTACAGCACTTAAGCTTCAATTGATGCTAGTTTGTGGGGTTTTTTAATAGAAATTTGGTCTATACTTAAGAAAATATGAATACATAAGGAATTCCCAAATCAAGCCCCCACCAGAAAACCAGCAAAAACACAGGGAAGGTATTTTTCCTGTGAGGGAGCAAGGAATAGCCTTCATATAACTAGCAGTTTTTATGTGCTCTCATAATTCATTTTTGGTGGATGTCAACAACCATTGATAAATAAACACAGGCTTCACTTATTAAATAACTCATTGCTTGAAGTTACCAAAACTTGTAAGGCAGTTCTATAGGAGACTTCCATACAAGTAGATGAAGAATGTATTGCAGGAGGGAAAAAGATGTAGTACAGAAACACAGTATCTTTTAATTCACAGAAATATTGGGGAGAAAAGGGAAAGGTGAAGAAAAAGAGATACTTTTTTGGTTTAATATCACCTATTTGTCAATTATGTTTATTTCAGTTTTTGGTTCCTACCAGAAAGCCAAACTTGCCAGTCACTAAAAGTGTGCAAATATAAGGCTTCCAATTTACCAAGCACAACAACTCATACACATTACACAAGTTTACTATGGTGAGGAAAAAGCAAAGAGAGTCCCAAGAAGATTCATGACTATTTAATAAGCTTATTATAAATTAAAAAATAAATTCTCACTGAATTTTACATTAGAGATAGACATTCTTCTTTCATTTTCTGAAGTTTGAAAGGTACTTTTTTTTTCCCAGAAAGCAATTTCTAATTCTAAATTCTAATTTGGAAACTAAAATCTAAATAAATATATTTATATTATTTACTATTTATACCTGCTTAGTAATTTCAAACTTTGTGAGTGTGTTTTAATGTTCTGCCAAAAAAAAAAAAAAAAAGAGGTCTAGAGCACCTCTCCTACAAATTAAGCTTGAGAGAGTTGGGACTGTTTGGCCAGGAGAAGAGTAGGCTTTGGTGAGACCTAAGTACAGCTTTCCAGTACCTGAAGGGGCCTGCAAGAAAGCTGGAGAGGGACCTTCCATGGGAGCATGTAGTGACAGAACAAGGAGGGATGGCTTTAAGCTGAAGGAGGGTAGGTTTACGTTAAATATTATGGAAAAATTCCTTACTGTGAAGGTCGTGAGGCACTGAATTAAGTTGCCCCGAGAAGCTGTGTGTGCCCCAACCCTGGAAGTGTTAAAGACCAGGCTAGATGGGGCTTCAAGCAACCTGGTCAGGTGAATGGTGTCCTAGCCCATGGCAGTGGGGTTGGAATTAGATAATCTTTAGTATCTCTTCCAACCCAAATCTATGATTCTATAAAAGGCAGAGGAGGTTGAACTGAAATATCACTAACATTTCGGGCAAAACAGAACATAGAAATTAAGTGTGTAATACAATGGTTTATAGGGACCACAGTTAGCAAAAGACAATGTTTTTTGGCAGTGTTTCATTGCCAACCAAACATCAACAGTCAAATTCGTACTTATTTTGGTGAAAATGATGGCATAAAGCTGCTTTACAAAAACAAAAATTAGAAGAAACCCATATATTGACCCCAGCTGTGCCTTTCCCTTTCTCTGCGTCACCTGCTCTTGTATCTGCTAAAACTTCTGCTTCACCATATTTTAGAGTTGGGAGCATGTCTTAAAAAGAAACATTGGAAAGTTGTGATACACAAGTAGATTGCAACTGGAGAAACAAGATAGGTGGGGACACAGTGTGACATTGCATTCACCACACCATGCATCTGTCTAGCTTCTTCTTAAGTCTAGCTTCCAAACTTTTTACATATCCCATTTACCTGAAAACTGATTTTAATAATTTACTTTTTTTTTTTGAATCCATATTTTAGAAAGGACTAACAAACTTCATAATATCCTGGAAAAAAAAAAAAAAACAACAACAAAACAAAACAAAACAAAAAAAACCAAACAAACAAAAAAACCAAACCAAAACAAAAAAAACACCGAATATAGCACATCCCAGGTAAGTAAGTTGTCTGTTACTGTGAGTATTAAAAATCTGCTTCTCTAAATTACCAATACAGCAAAAAAAGTATATATGCCCAGAGGCAGTTAGGGAAGAAATGGACAGAGGAAGGAGACAAATAATTCAGGGCAAAGTAAATATCTAGGGGGACCCAAAGAAAGGCACAGTAATTGAGAAAGAAGTGGAACCTGGGAAGGAACAAAAGGGTAAACACAGGGCTTATGTGACAGTAAAGAGATGTGCAGAGCCATAATAGTAAGGAAAACATTAGAATGGGATACTTAAGAAAGGATGCAGTATGCATCCAAAACACAAAACAGCCAAAACACACACTGTGGTGCTTAGCAATGAGGATTTCAAGGCAGCTATCTACTTTATATGAGAGAAAAGCATCAAAAAAAAGAAAAAACAAAGGCAGTCATCAAGGTGGCTGAAAATACTTGCAATATATGTAAGACTGAGAACTTGCTAATAAAAGGCTTAAAACTTTAAGAAAATATGTGACTTACTGTTTATTTCTATTTAGATAAATTGAATAATAACATTTCCGTTTATATAAATGCAATGAAAACAACATAATTGCTGGATTCATAACAATACTTTTCTCCTAAGGGAAATAACTCACATGAACTTCATGTAGGCTATTCCATTCAGAGCAGCATCAGGGGTGCATTAACGTGTGTTATCTTCTACCAAGAAGCACAGCAAATCTTCTATTTGCTAGCACAGCAAATTAAATATGCTTAGTCACGTGCTGGGATTACAATCTTTGATTAAAAGTAAATAAACCAAAAATATTGATTTTGTCCCCAAGCATAACTTAAATGTTGTAGAAACTCTGAACTAATAGTAGGTTTACATAAAGATTTAGACATTTACAGGACAAATTTACTGGGAGCAATTACTGGTATTTGTTGATTTTTCTGTTACTGCCGAAAAAAAGTCAACAAAAACAACATAAAACCTGGGGAATTAACACAGTATAAACTAAGCTCTTACTACCAGCTATTAGAGAGACCATTTTTCTAATGACAGATAATCCTATCTGACCACTGCAAAATTTACTCCTCTGAACCTGTTCACAGCTACTGTCAGGGGTAAAATGCTGAACAAGAGGGAGAGCTGTCTGACTGGCAGGTGCATTCTTGTCTCTACTGAAAGCACTGATTTCCAGCTGTGGAAGTTTCACATCCCCTTTCTGATGGGAAGCTACTGTTTTTCTCGAAAATAGAATCACAGCAGTGTGCTTTAAATGAAATTTTATGAGTGCAAGTAATGCAGCCTTGCTTCATTTTTTGGTTGACATTCTAATCTGCAGAAAAGAAAGGAACGAAAGCTACTTGGTAGGCTGATTTCTCCCCGGTTCATTTGCTGATTTTTCACAGGATGTCAGCCATTGCAGTGCTGTTCTGGATGTTTTGCTTCTAGATGGTGCCTGACTGTGTTTGTGCCAGCAGTGCTTCCAGGCAGCCCGCAGCTCCCTGCCTCACCACAGAAGTGGAGAAGAGTTTTCTGGGGCTGGTTAGAGGGGCAAACATCTGCAGCTGTGCTCGCAAGCCGTTCGAGCTGCTGCTGTGAATAAGCAATGACCTTGCCTCAACGAACTTTAACTAAAAACATCATTTGAATAAGGAGTTGGGAAGCATTTAAATTAAAATAGTAATTGAGGTGTTAAAAATTTTGACAAAGTGTAACAAAAATATATCAAGCAAAACTTGATTCACTGTTACTCCACAACAAGGCCAAAGTTTTATATCTGTGTTTTTTTCTTTTCAATTTCCCAGCCTGTCACCGCCTCTCAGGTCAATAATGCACACGAAGATCTTCTAACTTGCTGCAAGCATCAACACATTGTTTTTAATCTTTAAATGAGCTCAGAAAGTTGAGTTTTAAAGGCCTCCAAGCTTGTGTTTCATAGCTGAGTGCATGTAAAGTTGAAATGCTTGTCTAAACATAGACATTAGTGCAATATTAAGTCCTGTTTATTTTATATTACACTGTTTGCCATTAAGGAGATGTATGATGAACTGCGTGGCAGGAATATAGTACTTAGAGGTCATGTTCAATGTTATATTATTAAACCAAAAGCACACATACCCAAACCAACTGTGCTTCCCTCTCCAATACACTCTCCTCTATTCAATGAGAGCCTGAAATTAACAGTGTGTGGAGTTAGAGGCACTGCAGCTTAAAAAGTTAACAAAACCTCTGGGATGGCCCACTCTGCACTGACGTGGCAGTGAGGGGCTCAGCCTCGACAGGGGCTCACCTGTGTGCTACCCTGAACCAGGGCAGTGCCCAGGGCCAGGAGAGTTGTTCAGCCTGAAGAAAGGAAGGCTCCTGGGGAATCTGGTCAATTTGTATAACTACCTGAGGGGGAAGGGAAGGGGAAAGGATGGAAGGAGATGCTTCTTGCTGGTGGCCAGGACAAAACTGAAATGCAAAAAATTCCAGAGAGGTTTTTTTGTTTGATTGTTTTTTTTTGCTGTTGTTTTTGGTTTTTGTTTGTTTGTTTGTTTGTTTGTTTGTTGTTTTTTTTTTTTTTTTTCCCCCCAGGGTGATCTATCTATATAATGGACTTCAAACTGAGACCTGCAAAGAGAGCAGGCTTTTTCCCCAAGTAATTCATTATCAGGCTGATGGCAGATGTGTCTACAGAAGCACTCTGACATTTCCCATGAAGCAAGCTGATGAGACAAGCAATGGCATGGGAGTCCCCGTGATATGATAACATCTCCACTGCCTATATCTTCTGGTACTTATGTACTTAACATTTTATTACTGGAGTAATGGATTTAGCCTTATCTGATATGAGTGGGATAAGGCAGTTTGTATTTTTATCTTGTCAATAAAGTAGTTTGTGCTGGGAAGCAGCTGCTTTTATTTGCAGTTTTCTTCAGTGGAAAAGTGTACATCTGCCATATTTCTTAGGTTGTGACAGAATATTATTTTAAGTGAATGTTTTAGAATTTAGAGCCAAGAGAAAGATTTTTCAAGAGCATTAGCATGCATGGTATAATATAATTTCAAAGTTTATGAAACTGAAAACAACTGCACTTCATGGAAATATTGGTTTAAACAGGAATAAATACCTAGTGCCTCGAATGTAATTTGGCAAGAATTAATAAAGCCTTTTACAGACTGTTTATTTCACTGTTCACAACCATGTCAAGCAGAGTACTTTAAATGGCATCTCACTGATTTCAATGAATCCACAGTGCAGTATGTCTGTGCACTTACCCTCCTGGAGACACCATTTACATCACTCAACAAAGTAATTGTGAAAACAATTCAAGAGCTTACCAGATATGGATTATTTATATGCTGCAGTTTATATGTGAATCTTTTTTTTTCATTCATCACAATTTTTGTTTTAGTTGGAAGTGCTGGGGGTCAGTTTTCCAAAGAGATATTATATATGCTCAGCCATATCTCTTAAAAAATTAGATTTTCAGTGTGTGTTCCAGACTGTGTGCCCAGCTTCCCCCTCCTACAAGCCACAACATTTGGTAGCAAAACTCTAGTAGTTGCAGCTTTCCATTAAAAAATTTGCAACTGGAATAAGAGAAAGCTCTGTTTGCACATATGAATAATAAAATTAAACTCCAGGATGCATAGCAGTTCTAGATATGGGAAGAAATGTCAATTACAGATAGATGAAAGTGGAAAGAGAAAAAGAAAATACATGTACTATGACATATCCCTGTTGTTTCCTCTAAAGCATATAGATTCCATGAACTTTGCAAAGGATCAATAAGTTATTGCAGCAACAATACTTTATGTTGAAAGTTTAACAGCAAAAACCATTCTAAACTAGATATGGAACTGAGTGTTCCTCAGATGATACTTGAAAAACACCATTAGTCCCTAAGTTTAGGACAATTATTAAAACAATGGTTTTGCTAAAACTGAAGAGCTGAATTTCTGTACCAAATGCAGTCTTCTTTTTACTTGGCTTGCTTGAAGAAATAAGGGAGCATTAAATCTTTCAGTTGTTCACACTGATCTTTACTTAAGTGTAAAACATTACCTGTTCCAGTTATCCAAACATGAAACTCAAAAAAAAAAGGAAAGAGGTCAAACTACTGAGCACTGAGTGGACTAGTGTGCAAATCTTACACTTCCTGAAGTTTAAACAAATCTCAAATCTGTGTGAACTTCAGCTTTCTCTTTTACATTTAGTCAATAATCACAGTTGGAAAACCTCTTACCAGTTTCATCTTAGCTGCTATTTTAAAAAAAAGAGTACTTGAAAGGCCTAAGTACTGCATATTTTGTTGATTTCTGCAACTACTTTTGGTTCTTGAAACTGGTTTTGAAAGGAAATAAATACTTTAATTCTCTCTGACGATTCTTTTAGCAGATGAAAAATGGTGTTTTGTTTTTTAACATGACACTGTACTTGTCCTTCTGAAAAGTCTCTGCAAAATTAGAATATAAGCATTATGTCCCAGTTCTAAACAGCTGAGTAAATTGCACTGGATAAATTAAGTTTCTGTAACAGAGATGCTATGTCAACTATCTTAAAAATCACAATTCCTGAATGGAGTCACTACTGTTTACCAAAGATTCTATCTACGTTCAAGCTGTAAAGATATTCTTCCACCTCATTGATGCCATCTATAATGTAGACTCCAAAATGCATGATCTACCTATGCAATATTATTGCACAATATGTCTGTGATAAAAGGGATAAAGGAGAAGCACTTCTCAATCCTGAATATGCAATTGATATCCTAAGCAATAATTCATTCAAGCAAGACTTCTTCATTGTAATTTTCAGGGCTACAGTAGCCAAACTTTGGCAAATATTCTCCAGATGCATAGTGCCCTGCTTTGACAAGAAAAAATGCTGAAATACTTCAAGAGACATACTTAAAAAAACAATTGATACAGTGGAAAAATACAGATCTGTACTCAGGTAAATATTCTAGGCCAAGGGATGGGAAACCATATGTGAACACTTTTCCTTTATCCATTCAACCCAGTCAATGCCTATTCCGTGCAGGACAGAACAGACAAAGGGACTGCTTTGAGGAGTTCCTACAGCACTTCTGGAAGGTGTTTATAATTCCACTAAGCTAAGGAGAGAACAGAAGTCAAGAATCTGTTACACCAGAAGAGTGCTCTTATCACTTATCTGGAGAATAAAAACAGAAAGAAGGGATGTACCAACACTAGGCCTATTTTTTATAGTCTCATCTCAACTTCTTTTGGGAATATTTAGGAGATATTGTTCTCTTGCAGATACACTTATAAAATAGAGGCATTCTCTGATCCTAACAAGTGTGAGGAAGACTCTTAAGAGAATCAAGATGCTTCCAGAAATGAATGGCAGGCTGGAAATTCAATGTGCCCTGATTATATTAGAGATAAAGTGCAATTTTGAGAGTACATACTTTGCTGTTAGAGGTCTCACATAAGAATAGTTTAGACCTCTAAATAAATTTTACAGATGGACTGCCTTCTTTCTTTCAGGGTTAGTTTCCCCATGTGCTGAAAATAGTTCTTACCCACTTAATAGAAGCAGGGGAGATCTACATTTGTGGTTTTGACTGGCATAGAGTTACAGTAGCAACTGTGGGTCTGTGTTTTGGATTCCTACTAAGAAGAATGTTGGTAATATAGAGATGTATTAATTACTGCCACACAGTGTTTGCACACAGTCAAGACCTTTTCTGCTCCTCACCCCACCCCACCAGTGACCAGGCTGGGAGTGTACAAGGACTTGGAAGGGTACATAGCCTGATCCCAACTGCCCAAAGGGACATCCCATTGTGTCATGATCAGCATATGAAGCTGGGTGCAGAAGAAGGAACATTTGGAGTGATGGCATTTGCCTTCCCAAGTCAATGTTGCAAGTGATGGAGCACTGGTTTCCTGGAGATGGCTGAGCCTCCAGCTGCCTGTGGGAAGTGGTGAATGAATTCCTTGCTTTGCTTTGCTTGTCCATGGCTTTAGCTTTACCTATTAAACTGTCTTTATCTCCACTCAGAAGTTTTCTTACTTACACCTTTTGATTCTCTCCCCAGTCCCACCAGGGAGGACTGAGCAAGTGGCTGAGTGGGAGTTAGTTGCCAGCTGGGGTTAAACCATGACATTTTAGAAATATTAATTAAGATTCCTGGATATAAAGTGTTTTTCTATTCAAAGACTGTGCTGCTGGAGAAAAATAGGAATTTAAAAAAGCATTCTGTATCACACACTATAGAAATTAACATAAAAACTGTCCTGAAAGCAAGATGAGAACAATAATTAAAGATTATTAGTACAGAAAGAGTTAAAAATGTAGAGTGCCTTTGTGTATCATCTAGTCTTACTTCCAGACTTAATTTCTAATTATATACTAATGCTGGAGAATGGTTGACATGCATAAACACAAACATCATTTATTCATCAGTAATTTGGCATTTAATTAATATATTACTGCATTCTCATTGAGTGCATAAGAAAGAATGTTGTAAATATGACAGGTCAAAACGCAGTAATATTTAATGAGAGGATGAAAAAATACAGTACTTGAAACATTCCTAAATAGAATTTTACAAGGTAAAAGATAAGGAACTAAAATAATAGGCGTTATGTAATTTTTTTTTTCTGGGAGGAAGAAATGATTTTATAATCAACAAAGTGCATGAGAGATGGGAGAGTAAACAACAGCCCACAGTTAAAGTGGGTATTGGGGTCTACTTAGGAACCAATGAGAATAGAGCTGTTACCCTGGTTGGTTACCTCACGCACTCCCACGTGCCCTCAGTTCCCCCATGCCCTGATATGTTCACTGGGTTCCCACTTTCATTTTTAGCAGGGGGGTTGCTGGTGGTCTGGGAAGCTCGAGTGGAAAGTCATGTTGATTCACACTGAGCTGCTGTCTGTAGTAATTGATCTTGACTGTTACCAGCCACGGTCCCTGTGCATCCCCTGGTATTCATCTCCAGGCACTTCTCTTATCTTCAGTACCCTCCCCCACTTCCAGGATCTTTCTTCCAGTTAGGTTTACCTTCTTTGCTGGCCAACCTTCAGTCATCTGGGACCTCAACATTTAGACAAAACTGATGATAAATGATGGAGAGTGTCTTGGTGAGCTCTTCAGTCACTTGTCTCAGTGACCTTGGGTGAATCTCATCTGGCCCATCAGACTTCAGTGTCTAAGTAGCTCAGCAGGTCACTAATTGCTTCCTCCTGGATTACAGGGGGTCTATTCTGCTCCTACCAGCTCAGGCAGCTGGTTGCCCTGAGGATAACTGGTCTTTCTGTTAAAGACTGAGGTAAAGAAGGAGTTAAGTACCTCAGCCTATTCCTCTTTCTCAGAGGCAATGTTCCTCTCCAAGGAAATGGAGATTTTCCTTGGCCTTTCTTTTGCTGCTACTGTATTTATGAAAACACTTTTTATTATCTTTCACAGCAGTGGCCAGATTGAATTCTAGTGGAGCTTTTGCCTCTCTAATTTTCTCTCTACATGACCTAATGATATCCTTGTACTCTTCCAGAGTTGCCTGCCCCTTCTTCAAAAGGTCTTAAACTGTCTTTTTCTCCTGAGGTCCTGTGAAAGCTCCCTGTTCAGCCAGGCCACTCTTCTTCCCCACTGGCCTGTCTTTTGGCATATAGGGTTAACTTCCTCTTTGATATAGAAGAGGATCTCCTGATTATTAAAGACTGTTTTCTAAGGGACTGTGAAGTAGAGTACTGAAGAGGTACCCAAAGTCCACCCTCTGTAAGTCCAAGGTAGAGGTTTTGTTGATCTCCTTCCTTCCTCATGGGGAATTGAAAACTCTACCATTCCATGGTTGCTGTGCCCCAGACGGCCTCCAACCACCAACAGTCTCTCTGTACAGAAATACAGTGTGAGATCAGCCTCCTAAATGATACTTTTATCTCATGTCACTTTATTAACTGCAGGCTTCAGGGTCTTCCACTATTGTTTGGTTGAGATATTGTCAAAGTGTACCAACAACTTGTATTGATTGAAGTAGGAGTTTCTGTTTAAGAATAAAAAAGTTCAATTTTGGATATTCATATGTATGTCCTTTTATCTGCTGGCTGCTATTGTTTACAATTTAATATATTTTTTCCCTGCAGCAACATCATATTTTAGCATGTCCCAGCGTAAGATGCAATGCTGGTAGATGATTCTCCCTTCTTGGAATGACTGTAAGGGTACCCTAAACAATGTTTTTACTAGTGGGATTTTCTTAAAGGAAGACTGTTAAATGCTGTCATAAGTAATATTTATCTTTCATACATTTTGAAAACTATTTGAATTTTGGCCCAAATGTGTTTTTGTAGCAACCATTCTACCTGAGAGTGAACAAATACTGTAACTATGTTGTTGAGAGCACCAACAAGAACCAGCAATAACAAAGTAATTAAGAAGCTTGATACTTATGACCTCATATTCAATCTCTTTTCAATTCCTAATTCTCCAAGGCATCAAAATGCCATCCCATATAGTCTTTTTCCTCCTAAATATTTGAAGAAATTTCATCTACGAGTAAAATTCTAGGACAGAATTCACTTTGTCAAGCATTATCTGCCTAAGGGCTTTGAAACTTGCCTGAGCCGACCCCCATGGTTCCCCTTGCAGACAATCTATATGCAGAGAGGGGCATCTCCAGTTCATCACATTCTAAGAAAAGTAACCAACTTTCTCCATCAACTAGAGATGGTACTAAATAAAACAACTGTGATGAGTGAGGAAAAATTCCTACTTCTGCTCACTATGTTACACTTAAAATCATTTGTGTTTTGGTTATATAGCTGAAAAACATCCCAAACCACTTTTACGTATTGAAAAGATTTCCTAAAAACATTTCCCATATACCATATACCTTTCCATCAAAGAATGGAGATTACCTTACCTTTTTAAAACCTAAAGTAATCAAACACTTTAAGCAAATTAAGTTTGCAATGAAGAAACTGCTGTTACTTTAACATGCGTGAAGGAATGTGACTCTAACTTCTTAGGAAAATCTTAAAACATGGAGAGATAGTAACAGGCAACATTATCAAGACTGAGAAATTCTATTTTTAATGTGAAGAACTGGAAGAAAAAATAACAGTCCACAAACAAGAAATAAGGAAACTCCAGATGCCTTGTCAGCAGATTTCTGTCTTTCCTTCCAACATGTGAGCAATTTTCAAGACTGCACAGGAACTAAGATCAAGGGCAGCAAAAGAACATGCCACTGCTCTGCATTAAACTCTTCATTTTATTTTTTGAAATTATGAATAATTAAAAAATAGTTAAACAGTTGACTTGACTTGATGTGGATTATTTGATAGAAAAATGTTATAAATGGATCGTTCACACCCTCCTATCTTCTTATCACCCCAAAGGTTGTGAGAGGGCAAGATCATAGCGAGGTAGAAAACATAATAAACTAAAACTATGTTATATTGAAATTATCAGGTGGTCCTGCTGTTCCATGGTAACATTGGAAGTTTTAGATATTTTGCATCCATTGATCCTAACAGCTTTTGTTTATCTTAAATACTACCTGAACCCAAACACTATGTCATTGATGGTTTGGATACCTGGTTATGACTTGGCAATAGGCAACACCACTTCTAAAACTAATAGGTCTTTCCAACTACAAAAAACGTCTTAAACAAGTGTAAAAAAGTAACCTGAAGCAAAACTGGGAGATTATTCTCAGTGGCAGAGAATACTTCTCATTTTTACCTTCTGAGTTATACTGAGCTATATTTTTCAGCCATTCTTTCTTGAATAACCTTAAATCATGAAGGGCAGCCATTTTTAAAGCATTGATATTAGTGATTTAAGAGGGTCACTGTATCAAAGCAGGTCAGATTTAATAATATCAGCCAAATGCTCATCATCATACCCACAAAACTTTATGAATGCAGTCAGGTGGTTAAAAGATGTATGTGTAAGACATAAGTACATTTTGATTACTTTCTTAATTAAAAAAAAATGAAATTGGTTTCCTTGTGAAAAATTTGGACAACTCATTTAGTAATCAAGACTTAAAATATCTAAGCTATAGATTTAAATTATGAAAACGAAATCCACCAAAGCAAGTAGATTTTTCTTTGCCATTTGCAAAGGGCTTAGGAGGGTTTAGGAGGTACAAGCATACCTTTTAATGTTAAAAAAAAAAGAAAAGAAAAGAAAAGAAAAGAAAAGAAAAGAAAAGAAAAGAAAAGAAAAGAAAAGAAAAGAAAAGAAAAAAAAAGTAATTTTATTCAATTAATCCAATTTGAAAAAAATCTGTCAAAGGTAGTAGGCCCATATTCCCAAAATAGAGAATTTACCTTACTCTGTTTATATTATAAAGTTATTCTGAGGGGAAAAAGTTACTTACTGTAAATAAAACTAATCTCACTTTCAATGAGAATTATCTCACCACTTAAGAGTCCTGAATACTGCCAAATTTCTTTCATATGCTTAAATCCAGTCAAGAATACTTTATATCTTCTGGTTTATTAAATGGATTTTATAATTGATAAATGCTAGAAGCCAGTTACTGATGTCACACTTTTGTTTATAGAAGATATTCAGTAATTTCCTATAATTTCTATACAATACTTACTCAATTTTATAACATCAGTGAACTATGTAAGACAGTTAGTTCTAAGAAATCAATGCATTTTCGATTGACTAATGCAATTTGGCCACCAGCCTTCATCCTTACAGATGTAAAAATTTCCCACTATATCTTTCTATTTAAATACCACTTTTTTTGGCAGTTAAGGAATTCCAAGTCACCTTTTTTTTTTTTGTCAAACAGGACCTTGTATGGGTTCTAGCAGTGCAGCATCATCTCCTATCTATCTCTTGATTTTAGCATGGGTATATGGAGGCAAAATGGGGAAATGTGGCTTCAGAAAACTGGTCAGAAGCACATATATCTCAACAAATTCATGTACTGCCTAGAGACAGGTGTTTTCTTAAAATTAATTTTGTTTATTTCATGTCTTCTTTTTGGCACTGTTGGCAATTTTAACAGCTCATGGTTTTATGAGCTGAAAACCTTCCTTCTCCCCATACATAGATAAATTACCTTAAATTTCTGCTATTGGTAACCATTGCTTCATTGAAACTTCAGAGTTTCAAAAGAAATCTGTATGCCCATCGTTAATAGTCATTTTCCAGTGGCTTTGGAAGCATGTGCGTAGGAGCTGGATGAGAGGAAACAAGTCCCAAATTTATCTTTATATTTTATATGAAATTTTAAACAAATTTTCAAAAATATACATGAAAATGCACAAATGCCTACAGTTTAGCACAGATGAAGCAGCATTTTTCAACTCTCTGAACATTCCACACATTACAGAAATTGGTCTTCTGAGAATTTCTTTCTTATAACTAATAATTTTAAAGTTTACACATAAATTCTGAATTTCTTATGTTTCTGGTTTCTGCTTTTCATATGCCGGTGTGTCTTAGTGTAAAAAAAAAGGGATTTTTATTCTCACAGATACATCAAGGTCTGTCTGGAATTTTAGGCTACATTTCTGAAGAATTTTCTCTTTATCCAAGAGCTGCGATTTCACTTTTAAGGAAGGAAGGAGAAAAAAAGAAAAGCATACAACAGGATTTAAAGCTCTTCTTTTTCTGAATAGTTATTTCAACAAAGATCAATAGAGTGGGGGGGGGGGTTAACTGTTCTACTAGTGTTTTAAGGCTGCAGGGGGCACTGATGCACTGTTTATCTACAGTACTGCAGAGCAAGAGTCAGGATATGATTAAACAGTCCTGCAGGCTACAGATTCAGAAAAAAACATATAAACTATTTATAATCAATTTAGGTCTTGAGAAATTAGGTAATTGTAAAATATTTATATGAATTTTGGAGGAAAATTCATGTTTCTTTTACTGGGTAATATATTTGTTTTTCTGCTGCAATCCAGTGGTTGTGGAGGTAAGATTGTTTTCTTAACTTTACAACCAAGGTCCTTTGAAGGATGATATATCTTTCTAGTCTTGCATTACTTAATATTACAACCTTAAACAAACAATCCCTACCCTGCACAGAAAATAAAATTTTGCTTAGCAGCTCTCCAGAGGAGCATATTTATTCACTGTAGATAATAACTTCCTCATATATTAATCAGCCAATATGTACACTACCTGATTCACCAAGTCATTTAAGTAAGAATTTATAGCAATAAGAAATAATTACATTTTTAAAGAAAAAATTACATATTACTTCAGTTTATTTAACATTTTATATTATAGGACCTAGGAGTGAGGGCATCTAAGACGCAGAGATTTCTTGATAATAAGAGTGTAAGACAATTTATGACTCAGCAACACACATCAGCTATCCAGCCATGTCTCATCATGTGATTTGTATTTATTCTTCACTGTTTCTTTTTTCTTCAATTCTTTTCTGCACCTAATCACTTTATTTATTTATTTATTTATTTATTTAATGCAAGTTACATTAGAGTTCAATCTCTTCTGTTCATCTCAGGTCTTAGCACTTCCTGCATTTGCAACTGTACTAAGTCACAGCTGCCTAAGTAGGCCTTTCTAGAAAGCCATGAAGTATAATCTTAACAAAGCAACACAGGAAGAAGCCACTGCTTCAATTGGTAGTTTGTACTGATTATCATTTATACTTCAGCTATTTTGGGGGATTACTACCAATTCAGACCTTTAGTTACAGTTTTCAGCCAATGGCTCTAACATTTTGGTCTCTGCTGAGCTAAAAAAGCCTACTCTGCATCCTGCGCTATTCTCTTCATTAACCAGGTGTGCTACGTTTGTACACACCATCATCCCTGCAGTCATACTTCAGCCAAAAACCTGAGACACTGAATTACTAAAGTATCTTTCTGCATCCCTTTTTATAAAAAATATCACCAATTTCTTTTGAGGATTTTTGAATTATATCTTTCATCTTTTATGGTTTCTAGGTTCTGCTATATTGCACATCAGGACACAGTGAAATACAGTACAACCAATATCACAATCAATAGTGTACATGGAAGGGAAATTGTTTTCCTCCTTTCTTGCTCACACACAGAGAAATCACATTTATCATTTTGCTCCAGAAGCTTACATTGCGTTTTTCTCTAATTAACTAAAAGTAACTCTTCTGGACATCACTCTCCCTTTGTGGTTTGGCCTGTTAAAAGTAATTCAGATATGAAACTGTACAAAATGAATGTCAGAAAAGTTACTAATATTGCCTTTTTTCAGGCTTTTCAACAAAATCTGAAATGTTTGAGCAATTTTAGATGACCTTTATTTTAATTTAAATACCTTTCAAGTTAAATACATATTAATATATCAAATTTTGATTTATAGGTTCACAATGCACAACATTGTAAAGAATATATTTTTGATTTCAAAAATATGAGGGACATCTTTAACAAACCCCCTGGTTTTAAAATTTTGATTCCTGATGATTTTTACATTTGAAACAAACCATTGTTACAAAAAGTGCTCTGCCAAAGAAAAGTTCAAAGTGTCTTTTTAATTGTGGAAAATACACAAAATAGTGGAATATTACTTGTGATGGACTTTTTTTCTATAGAATCACACAAGGTTCCATGATGATGATGGTTTCACTTTTAGCTTTGTAAAATAAGGTTTTTACAAACCCACAATTACTTTATAAGTCACAAAGTCAATGGTCTATTCAACAACACAGTGAAGGACATAGAATGGATAACAGCAGAATGCTGTCATAAAGAATAAAACTGAACTTCCAAACTTTTCTCTCATCATTCTGGCTGTTAGCAGCTGAAGGTAACTCTGAAGATTTCTTATTACTTCTGTATAAAATTTAAAAGTCAAAGAGAAAGTATTTTACCAATTCAAGTTTGCAGTAGGCAAATTATTTCTTTCAGTGTGACTTTCATTGTCACTGACTCTAATATGCCTCTCTTCACAATGCAGCCTGGTATAATACAAGGAGCAGCTACAGCTCCATTACGAGGCACTTTCTGCATGTAACTCGGAAGTCATGGAAACCTGCTCCAAAGTTTAATTATTTCTGAGTATATAATAAAACACTTCTCCATTTCCAGGTTTCTGTAATTGGAATGACAGCAAATGCTAGCACTAAAGTTAAGTGCGACTGTAGTTCAATAGAAAAAGCAAGCAAGATAATTTCTTTTTCCATTTGATTGTTTTTAGACAATTCATCATCTTATATACTTAGCTTTTCTTAACCATTGCTCATAATAGATGTCAGAAAAGATATATAGGGAAATATTCTTAAAGCAAAATTTTGTCAAACCATACATGCACCCATCTTTAAAACCAAGTTTTAAATGGACAGAATAAAACTGACATTATTTTTTTTTAATTCTAAGAAAGTAGGAGAAAAGGATTTTATTATTCCCATACCTGTCTGGCTAGAAGCCCAAGTAATTATTTCAGGAAGCTACAGAACCTTACCACTTGATGTCTTGTGTCACAAAGATAACTTTTTAAAGAATTAAGGTAAAGTTTTCAAAGAGTATTTCAATGGCTGTGATGCATGATGTTATTAATACTGTGAAAAACATGTAGTACAATTTTAGGAACTTTGAAAAATAGCTTTAAATTTCTCTTCTATTCTGTGAATCTGTGCTTTTACGGAAAAGTTGGTATGTTCTCATCCTGTTTGTTTTAATTCCTGGAAATACCTTTTTTCCACATTAATAATAATATTTTGTTTTTGGGGGAAGCTGTGCTGAAATCCAAAATGAAAAAGTTACATTAATTAATGAAAAGATATATAAAAATATATTTAAGGATCATAAATCTGTAAAATATATTTTCTTGTGCAAATCTATGCTTTTACATTTCAAAAGCTAATCATGTTCAAGCACAGTGCTTTTTTGGATTACAGAATTTCCAGGGAGGTATAGGTATTCAAAGCAATTTGGCAAAAGGAGATGAACACTGTTGATAACCTAGAACAACCTAGGTGTCGTGGCAACTTGTAGTGTTTCTGGAACTATGATCCTTGATGTAAAACATTCTTCTTTACTGCAGCTAAAAATATACAGCTGAAATCCTACACCTCTCCAACCATTAAATAACCACATAATCCACAGGTAAGAAAGGCTGAAAGATTGCCATAAGGCTTTTAAACTATCTCAGCAGCCTTCTAGTTCCGATCAGTCCTGACAGTGAGGAAGCTCCAAGTATGGAGGATTCACTGTGCTGTCTTTCAGACTGTAATACCTCCCAGAATTTCCCCATGCTGGGCCACTGAGCTCTGTCACCTCCTTAACTCTCTTAACTCCTAGGTAAGAACTTGTGATGATCTAGTGAACAGATAATCTCTCTCAGGTAATCTCTCACACCTCCATGACTTGTGAATGTGCCGTGGACATATACAGCAACTTTATACACCACGCACAGTTTGTGGGGCTTTGAATCTACCACTCAGTGTAAAGAGGCCATAGCAGACAGAGACTCTCACTGTAACAGAAGTCTCTAACACATATTTTTCTTTCCTGAACTTGTTAGAGCCTCAGTCATAGGAGGATTTGGGTTGGAAGGGATCTTAAAGATCAATTAGTTCTGACTCTCCACTGTCATTGTCCAGGCCCTCCTACTAGAGCAGGTAGCACAAAGTCTGGTTAAGCCTGGCCTGGAAAAGTTCCAGAGATGGGACAACCACAGTTTCTCTGGGCAGCCTGTTCTTGTGCCTCACCACTCTCACAGAAAAAAAAAATTGCCCAATACTTAATCTAAATCTTCAGTTTAAAGCCTGTCCCTCTTATCACTACATCCCCTAATAAAAAGTTCCTCCCCAGCCCTCTTGGGATCATCCTTCAGGTACTGGAGGGTCCAATAAGGTCTTCCCAGAGCCCTCCCTTCTCCAGGCTGAACAGTTCCAAATCTCTCAAACTGTCTTCATAGGAGAGGTGTTCCAGCCCTCTGATCAACTTAGTGGCCTCCTCTGGATTTGTTCAAATGGGCCCATGCTGTTCTTGTGTTGGGCAACCCAGAGCTGGATGTACTACTGTGAACAAATTTGGTTCTATACTATGAGTGTTCTGCTAAAAGTGACCCACTGTGGTCCCTCCCAGCCTCACCCACCCTGTGTTTCTGTGAATCTGTGAATCTGTGAATCGTGAAGCATGAAGGGATCAGTTTATATACAATGGTTTGGCATTTGGGGTGAGAGCAGCTTTATAAATTCCATTAGCAAATTTAGTAGTCTAGAGTAAGAATCGCCAGTAACTGGAGACATTAAATATTATACAAATGAACAAAAATAGATCCAAAGGTGTGACTGGACTGCAAAAGCATTCCATCAGTGGATCCTTATTTTAGTATATTAAATCAATACCTTATAAAATAATGAAGTACACATGAGCAGTAGTAGAAAGATAATTTCATTAAAAAAAACAAAACTGTGAGTCTTATTCACAATTTTTTTTTTTTCACAGCTGTGTCAGAGTGTTTTGCAAAATATTTAACTGAGATATTATTTATTTTCAGTAACACACTGTCTCAGGCATTGTATGCATATATTGACATATATACTTGCAAATGTTTCCTTGATAAAAATGAAAGGAAAAAAATACTTGGTATCCTTTAATACTTGTCTTATTAGTTTCCATGCAAGTACCTGGCAATTTCAGCAGAAATCACAATCTCATTACAATTGTTCATTACAGACACAAACTAATAGACAATTACTGTCACTGAATTCTGTTGACAAAATTAAGAAACAATATCCGCTTGGTATAAGGCATATGTCTATGCATTAGAGTGGATAATTACAGAGGGATAATTAAGGTAAAAATAAACATCAACAAGTACTATTATTAATCTAGAAATTGTGAGTTTTCCTAAAGAAGATTAATAATAGTTTTGTGGTATACTGATGAGAGACAATCTTTTCCATAAACAAGCTGAGAAATGTAATGTTTACAAACACACATTATCTCACCTGCATATATTTGACACATGGACTTCTCTAATATCCATCAGAAATAGTTCTCACAGAATACTTCAAAAGATTGAGATAAAGGGCTTGCATAACATTTTACAGTGATTTTGAGGATTTATTACAGTAGGGAAGATTACATCTCTCACTTCTTTCTTCCTTTTTTTTTTTTTTAACACTGAAGTCTATCACTGAACAGTCATTATTTGATCAGGAATGCCAGAAGAGGAAGAAAAGGTAACAGAAGAATAGAATTCATGTATGCACAGAGAGCAGAAAGGAAATTGTGCAGGATGGAAAAACTCACAAAGGAAAAGAAAATCTTGCAAACAAATAGAAAAGATGAGGGAAATCAAGAAGGGCAAATCAAGTAAAGGGATGAAAGGAAATGAAAGCAACCCAGGCCCTAGAAAAGGAGTAAGAGGCAAACACACAGAAAAGTTATCAGCCAGCAAGAGCAATAGATGAGAAGGAAAAAGTAACAAAATAAATGCACAATGAAGATCAAATTCTTGTTATCATTTTCTATGATAGAATTGTACAGAAATGTTATTAACACAGTATCAAGCATCATGCATTTGGTGAATACAAATGAATGATATTTACAAAGCTTTTTCTTCAGTTCTGTATTTCAGAAGCATTTAGTTCAATCTCCAATCCAAAACTAAGTAGTGTCAGTGTTCTTCATTTAATCATTTTCTTCTATAATGTTGATGGGCACTGCATATTCTTTTTTGTCTTTTTTTTTTTCCCTTTTTTTTTTTTTTTGTGCGTGTTTCAGAATGAAGCACATAAGTTAAAGTGTTAAGGAAAAAATACAAATGCAGGTAATGTAAGAATCGAGATGTTGGGATGTAAGAATTTAACTGGTAGTCTCTGACATATAACAGAAGCTCAATGCTTTTTATAGGATCTTGCATTTATTAATAAACTAAGATGTAAGTGGAAAGAAGAGTTTAAGCTTGAAAATCAATGATTTCTCTTTTGATTTTGAGCCAACTTGTATGTTTGATTGACTTTAAATTTTTCAGTTCATGTGGATTCACATGAAGAAACTCTTCAAGCCAACCTGAGTCTTTTATGGACTCTTAGGATGAACTCTAACATACAGTATGCACCAGCATAAACACTTTCCTTCAAAAGTGGAATGGTAACAGTAGGACTTTCACAACTGACTGAAAAATAACTTTCAGCAGATGAATTTTCCCTTTTTAAAGTATGCAGTTCATTCCAAAGACAGAAGTCAAACACCTTCAGGTGTCTGGTGTCAGATGCACTGAGTTGTGATGTTTTACAATATACCGAAAAACAGTGAGTTCCACAGCAGAAAAAATGCTGAGAAATTGCACAGGAGAGTGACTTCACAAATCTGTGGAGATTTTTGTAAAAATATCACAGAAAACTACAGAATGGAAAAGGGAGTATTCACACATAAGGAAGGGGATTTGGAACTTGTTGGAAAGTGCATGAGTGCATGAGTGGGGGAAAAGTGGAACTGAGGGCTTACTGAAAACATGTAGAGTTCTCCAAAGTGTATTGCATAGCTCCTGAGAAAATTGCCATATATTAGAAAACCCATCAGTCTTCTTGATGGAATGGAACTTGTGTAATGCACTCTCAAGAGCCTCTTTCCTAAATGCAAATAGAAATCAGAGTTTTTGCTGAAATAAAGCTCAGCTTCAGCCTGGAAAAACATAATAAGATAAATTAATAAGGAAGCAAAATATTTTTAAAAACCTACCACAATTCAGTCCAATGGGCAGCAATGAAGAACTTAGTTTATTAGTTCCTCTCTGAGAGTCCAATTCACTTTGTACATTTGTATCCATCAGTAAGACTTCTCTTAGGAAGACAGTAACCAATATTTTTCTCTTTCACAGATAGGATTTTTTTTTTTTTTTTTAAATGAAAAAACAGGGCTTGGATAGGTACAGGTGTATATGTATATGTTTATATTTTCTCTGTGTGTGTTTTTGGAACCTTTGAATTTAGCACATGCAGTAAACAGTTACAGTAAACTCTTGCAGCAATATATAGCAGTCATAGTTCCCAGACACTAAAACAGAAACAAACTGCAGTAAATACCAGCTTTTAATACTGGGACTCAAAACTTCATTTATATCTGTCATCTGAACTCTATCTAGAAGTGGTAGTCATTTGTCGTGCAAATCTATTCCAGTAACATTTTCTGAAACACTTGAAGAAGCTTTATATTGCATTAACACATCACAAGTATCTTTCTTCAGAAGAAGGAAAAAAATAAAAGATATTTCAGTTCCTAAAATATGTTGTCAGAGATCCATTATTTTCAATTGTCCTTCTACTACTACTATTGTTTATTATATAATCTCTTTCAAAATTGCCTATAAATTCATAACTGTGACACAGGTATAATTTTAAGAGAATCATAAAATAAACTTTGACGAGATTTACATAACTATATAGCCTGGCATAATTCTAGAAAACTGCTTATTGGAAGCTTACCTTTGCTAATTGATACAGTTCCATTATAACCTTTTTTGAAAGCCAAAGCTGCATAGCTCAGAGTACTTTATGGCTGCCAGTCTGCTCTCAGAGACTCAAAGTCCTCCTGCCCATACCTTTATTCTGCCTGTTCCTGTTTCACCTTGGTTACATTTAATGGCAGGAGATTTTGATGAGCCCTCAGTGCAGTACATCCCTCCTACCTTCTCTCTGTCCTTGTGGTATCATGTAATATTTTACCAATGAACTCCATGCTTAAACAATGATGCATGTGAGAAGCAGAAGGATTTGGGCCAGATTAACTGAGTTAAAGCCTCATGTCTGAAACCTCAGTGCTTCTGAGCATGCACAGAAATCTTGCATTTTTCAGAATGATAAGGATTATTGCAAGTTTTTGGTCTTTGATCATATCCAATTGCCTGGTGCTGCCTGTATCAAGCATCTTGAATTTAAGCAGAATTTAATACCTGCTTCCAAAATGACATGAAAGGTAATTTCCATGTTGGTTCTACCAAATTTCCAATTTGGTTCTAGCAAGTTAACATAATTCTCTCTCCCTTGTGGTGCATGATATTTGTATTAAATATGTGAATTTTAAAGGAACAAAGAGCATTCCTGCCATAGCATTTTAGACAGTAGATAGTCATATATATATGCCAATGAAAGTAATGTTATGGTGCAATTTTTTACATTTCCTAATTTTGAACATTTTTTAAACAGGAATGTAAATCTCTGAGATAAGGAACACGCAGTATATAATATCCTATGAAAGGTACTGTCTTGTCCTGACGTAGCAATTTCCATAGTTTTGAAAAGGTTAATGAACTGTCTCTAAAATATGTTTTTGAAAGCTGTCTATATTCCTTGCACATATTAGATCATCCTTCTGGTATTTTAAAATACAAATAGATCAAGTTAGAAAGATGGCAGAACAAATTTGAGTAAATTTCCATCCTATGAAAAAATCATAAGCTTAAAATTTACTCACAAACCCATACATTTTAAGGAGTGTCAGCACGTCCACAACAATGAAGTGATCCATGCAGCTGGGGCACCAAGAAGGACAAAACCCAGCAGGATAACTGAATGCCACTAGAGCATGCTAAATATGTAAAAGCAGGGCATTCAAAAGGATTAGAAATCTACACATAAGTGATGATAAGTAGAAGGTCAATTAAGGAAAATCTATCATAGTAAGAACAGAAACAGTGCTAGTGAGTGACAAATACAGGGATGTTCTTGCAGAAGAAATTGTATTGCTTTGTCCCTCACACTGAGTTCTCTCCTACTATTAGGCAGGTCCAACTGTAGCACTACTGCATCTACAGAACAAAAGGAATTCTGAAAATAAAATATAAAGTACACTCCACTTTCTAGTAGTCACTTGCTACTCATATTTGCAAAGCATATAATCCATTATGGTCCTATTTAAACAACTTTCTTCAATCACTTTCTCCTTCTCAAAACAAATCCATCTTCCCCAGAAGTCTGTCTTGCAAAAGGGAAATGACAGCTGAGCTTCATAGATGCTTTTAGGGAAGCAGATTGTATTTTAGGACTGATGATGTCAAGATGAAGTGAAAAGCAAACAGTGATAGTGGCCAGGTGTGAGCAGCTATGAAATTCGTGTGTCACAGGGCAGGAAGGAGTAAGGAGAATGTCTGCCCGCAGTTCATTTCAATGGATTTCCCTCCCCACCAAGGGAAATTCAGAATAATTTCAATTAATCCGAGTTTCAGCTGACTAAATACTACAATTTTCATTGTTGAAATTCAGCTTTTTGTGATTTGGACCTGGGTGGTGCCAGGTCTGTGTGGACTGCATGGGGCTGGACACTGTTAGGCTCATCTGCAGCATTCTGAAAAGCAGGGAGGTTAAAGGAACATGTTGCTTAGCATAGAGGATTAAGAAGGCCCAGCACTCTTCCGATATCCTTTTATGCGCAAGATTATATCCACAGTTCATCTATACAAGGAGTCATGTCTTTTTACTCACCTAATCAGTAACATATGCACAATAAGGGTTTACAAGAAACAGTCCTAGACTGTAATCATTGAGTTCTGATTAAAATAAAGCAATCTTCAATGTTTGTATTACACCATATAAATCATATTTTTATGCTAATTAATTATAAAGGGGAGTATCAGAATCAATACAAAATTCAATGAATCTTGGTATGTAGTTCTATAGATTATAAGAGATAACACAGCATTCTATACTAATAAAAATTTAAAAGGAACAAAACTATTTTTTTACAAGCCACTTCTTTCAGGTCTATATCCCTTTCTACATTATATCCATAGACTGGACAAAGCTATTCTCATTGCTTTGTTTTGCTGAAGGCTATTGATACTTAATGGAATGGTTATATAAAGTGTTCAATAGGAAAAACTGTAAAAAAGAATAGTGTCAAAAAGCTCAAGGATGTAAGCACTTGTATCAATGAAGGTATTATTAAGGCGAATGAAAGAAAGTAGTAAAGATGGCAACAGTCCTGATTTTTAAGTTATCCTGTTTTTACCTAGTAGTTTAAAAAAACAGAAATGCCTCTTGCCTATGACTGAGGACATCAAAGCTCTAATGCATACACAAAATGGAGAAAATTTTCCTGATGTAGTAACCAGAAGAGACAGCAGAGATGGTATACGATTTTTTTCCACCATGATTGTTGAATGTAAATACCTGAATGAAAGACATGAAGTAGATTCCTCACTTGCTTTCAACCTCATTAATTTCTGTTTTGCACAGAGGCATAGTTTCACAGACAAGAGTACATGCCCTCATTTTGAAGGACATCATAGTACTGACTAGGAAAATTTCTGATGAAACACTGGGCAGAAAGACAAGAGAGGAGACATTGCTTCTTTTTTCTTTGGGGTTTATCGTAACAGAGGCCAGGGTTTTCTTTTATGTTCAGGATTTAGACCCACAACCATTTGTTAAATACACCTAGAGAACATATTCTAGACAAAATGCTTTCAGGAACTTGAAGGGTGCAAAGATTTATTTCTTCATCAAGTGTGGACAAGGAGATGAGCTGCTGTTCTAAATAAAAATGGTGGCAGTTCTATGCAGGGGTAACAATCTGAGTTTTGTGTTCAGAGTAAGTTTTACTGGCAAAAGCTTAGATGTCTAGGACTATGGGCAGGTAGTTCATTAGACAGTGGGTTTACACTCTTTTTGTAACTTTGAGTGGGATGTGTGTTCATTAAGGGGTTAGTGGTGGAGGTGAGTGCAGAGTTCAGATCTCACTGGTCTTTAATTAATGATCTAGCAGTTTACAATCAGCTTTTGAAGATAGTGTTTAAGCAAGCACATGAACATTAATTGATCTATTCTGTAAATTCTAGGGAAAAAAGTCATATGTAGAAATCCATATATAATGTCCTTCAGGAATCTAGGACAAGTACATCCTACGGCTGAAATGATATTCTCTTCTGAAAGACTTCATTTTCTACAAATACAATTCACTTCTGTTTTCCTTTACTTCCCTCTTTTCCATGTTCAAACCTATCATATTCCAGAATAGAATCCTAATGTACACCACTGTATATGGCCTTTTATTTCAATCAATGCATGACCAACAGCTATGTGAACATGCAAAACTGAAATCAAATGGGGTTTTAAAATGTATTCAGAAACAATGCTTTCCAGCATTTTTCACAATCTCGTGTAGAGTAAATGTGGCACCATGTCACCCATATTTGTAATAAAATTAATGGAAGTCCCAAAGTCACGAGTAAAACACAACCAGCACATCTCTTCACTTCCCAGTCCTGTATTTTCCTGCTGGTTATCTTTCTTAGAACACTGTTCCAGCATTCAGGGTGTGACAACTCACTCTAAATAATCTGTTAAACTTAATTGAACTATGCAAAAAAATAAAATCTTCCATAAAGGAAATGCTTAAAAACATAAAAGAAAGCCAGATATCTGTCTCTCTAGAGTATTTTTCTCTCTCTTTTTTTCTGTAACCATTGCTGAAATTATCTAAAATGGTCACCCTGTGTAAGGAAGAAAGCAAAATCAGCACAAACAATTTCTTATGATTTGGAAAGGCATAGAGGGCATTTACCTGCAATTGTCAACGTTACTTCTTCCCACAGCATTAGAGAAGCTGAAAGATCCGACGTTATTGATTTCTACGACTTTTATACAGCCAGTGAAATTGTAGACAGGTCCAGAAATCTACAAAGGAAAAAATTCACACCGTTCTTTTGCTTGCTGTCATTGTGGTCAAAGTATTTATTTTTCTATGGAGCAATACTCGTCATGGGGAATGGTAAACAGGGAAGATTTGAAATTTTTGAGTTTATTATGGCCCTTCTCAAAAAATTTCCAGTTTCATTAATCATGTTTCAAAGATGCCTAAAGACCTACTAAAAATGGGAATCACTGCAGGGGCACCAAAAACACAGAGAACAGTAAGTTGTTATGTACTGCCAAAGACCCATTTTTAACAGTGAAGTCAGGTTTATATAGTTGCAGAAAGAAAAATAAAAATATCTTGAGAAACAATTTGCTGAAAGCATAACAGAAAGCATTAAATGCTTTTTAAAGCCCAACAGGAACATTAAGCCTGTCAGAAAGGCTTTAGGGCTGGTAGACCAGCTAAGTATAAAGGGAATGCTCAAAGAGACAAGGCTCTAGCAGGAAATGTAAATTTCCTAGACTCACCATATTAAAATTTAATGAAGAGTAGTTCTGGGAGGTTCCCATGTTGGAACCCCTTTTTAGTTGGGGTATATCAGAGATCTGTCTCAAATTGAATTACTACTAGAAAATGTTTGTTGTTGGTTTTTTTTNAAAAAAAAAAAAGTGAACATAGGCAAAAAAGAAGAAAGATCAAACAGGGTTTGCCTGGGATTCTCATGGAAATTAATGTGGTCATCACTTAAAATAGCATCCAAATCATGGGAATAGTAAACATGGATTTTTTGGGGGAGGGAAAGGGGCTTGGGTTTTTGCTTTGTATGATTTTGAAAATGGGGACAAGACTAGGGCATGAAAGGACACACCTCAAACTACAGATCAGTAAGTCTCAATTCCATTCAAGACAGTGATTATGAATTACACTGAAGAACAGAATTAACATATATGTAAATGAATGCAACAAACAGGGGAATAGTTGAGAGGGTTTCTGAAAAGGGAAATTGTAACTCACAGGAGGAACACTGACTATGTGAGAAAGGATGCCTTGGCACATAGCCTTTGATTTCCAAAGGATTTTAACAAGTTTCTGTGTCAAAAGATTCTAAAGTAACTCACTGTCCCTGGGATAAAAAGGAAGGCCTTCAATAAATTAGAAGAATGGTTAAAACAGAAGCAGAAAAATTGTGACTAAATGGTGAGGTTTCTCAATATGGAGAATCCTTAGAAATTCTCTCTGCAAGTCTGTATTAGGGTCTGTGGTCATCAACGTATTCAAGTGGCTCAGTGTTTTCTGCACTACTCAGGATAGCAAAACAAAAATCCTGAGAACAGGATTTCACAATGTGCAAGAGTGTCACAATATGCAAAATTATAAGGTATGTAAGGATGAGGATACATATGAGAGTTCCTGTACGGACCAGGAACCTTCAGTCAGGAAAACCTGCTGTCAGTGAGAGCCAGAACAGTGCACTGTGCAGATGAACAGAGTTTTAAGTTTCTCAAAATACGAAATCAAAAGGACAGAAAATGACATAAATCAGTGCAAAGATGAAAGCAAAGTAAGGGATTTGCTTTTCATACAACTCAAAATTAGGTTGTGGAATTCTGCCATAGTGTGTTGTGAATGGTACAAGTGTAAATGGGGTTAAAAACCAATCATATTAAAGGGAAAGAAGAGCTGTCTCCCTCCCAGCAGACAGATAGGCTGTGCAAGTACAATACAATTGAAGCAAGGAGAATTGCTTTTCTCTGCACTGCTCAACCACTCTGGAACATAACACAGTATGCCATGCCATACACTATAAACCGAATGAACTGGCCTTCCAACCCATGGGAGGGCTCAAAGAGTTCACTAACAGTTATTGTTTATTTCCTTAGCAGCAAAGGCTTACAGAAAGTTAAGATTTTAAAAGAGATACATTATTACACTGCAACAATGTGGAAAGTTATGTAACCATCTATAAAGTCAACAAAGTTCAAGTGCGGAAAATGGGAAGATGGTTTCTCTGTGGAACAAACACAGAGGATTAAAATGAAGCTTCTTGGAACTTAAAAACCCCAAAAACCTTATTCAAGGACTGGACGTGAACACTCTACTCCAAGTTAACTTTGTACATTAAGAAAATAGTACTATTTAATATACCACAAGGGTTGGCAGAGGTTATTCACATGGATTACAGACAATAGAACACTTCTTCTCTTCCTCCTTTGCCAGCCACCGGCATGGAAATAAATGTGATGGACTGCCGAGGACAGTGATGGACATAGACTCAGCAGTCTCTTTTGCTGCCATCATTATAATAAAATAAATCACATAATCTTTAAAAATGTCTTGCCCTACTAAGCTTCACATTTTAATTTTTATAAGAGATGTTTGCTTTTTTCCCCCCTGCCTGTTATAAATAGCAAATAAAATAATTTTCAAATTAACAGGATGCAGAATCTGTTATAAATTTATTATGAACACAAACAGAAATGGTTACAGGATTCTGAGCGTGGAACTACATGGGACATGTAACATTGTCCCCCCAAAAATGAACAATTGAACAGTGTTTTAATATTGGCTGCATAAATCAACTTATTAAAGCTGTGCTGATTTTTTTTCCCTGAGCCTCATGATTGTCTCAGTCATACCATGCATGTGTCTCAACAAAAGTCGTCTTTCTTGGGATTGAAAAAAGGAACAAACAAAAAAGAAAACAAAATAAATCAATAAATGCGAAGGGCAGATGCTATATGATTTTATGATAGCTACTCTGCCAAGTTAAGTTCATCCAAGACTCTGGTATAGGGAAAATTCACTATGTCAACCTATGGTCCATTTTGCACACTCAAGAGCAAATTAGTCACTTGGTTTGGAAATCAGCATTTAGCTGCATAATTCCCCAAACACTATAACAGTGACTATTTTAACAACATGGTTTCTTTTCCTCACTACTGGCTGGCCTTCTAATAATTTCACTTACATTGATATGTGCATATTTTGAAGGTAATGTATTCCTCTAAAGCAATATTAAAATTATTACCTTTTTTTTTTTTTTTTTTTTTAACTATAACTGCATTATAAACATTTTGGTCAAACAATTACTTGAATTTGTTCTGCTATGCTATCTATACAAAAACCTAACATCTTAGAGATCTGTAGGAATAAAAGCTATTGATATATATATAGTCAAAAAATACATGGCTTTTATTCTTCTATTTTTGAGAACACATACCTTTTGTGTTTAGCAGAATATTAAAATGTAGACTTTACATGTAGTTTAGTTCCCTTCCATTTACAAAACTACATTATTATGCAGACAAACTGTAGCACTTAAATTGTCTGAAAATGTCAGGGCCAGAGCAGCACCAGAAATTTAGTTTAATAAAATTCACTATTCACAATCTATTCAGATATGTTTGACATATAGCAACCATGATCTTTAAACGCCCTTTATACTTGACAAAAATGAGTACAGATACTTACCTTGTAGGAAAAGTTCACACATATATGCCAAATCATTTATTAACATCCCTTACTGACAAGCTCAAATTAAGGTGCTGCTAGATAGAATTAACCTAGAAGGAGTTCCTAATGAAATGAAGTTACATGCTGTCAATTCACTACAGATTCATAAATAATATAATGAGGTTTTGGCTTATGATCTGAGCATTTATTTGAAAATTATGATTAACTCGAAAGAAAACAAAGCATAGCACAATTTTTCCTCATTTGTCTCCACTCAGGATAAATTTTATATATCTTAAAAATTCTCACTACAGATATGAAAGTGTACCAGAATACATTATTTAATACTCTTTCACATATTTGTGATTCCAGAAATATGTCTGATTTTGGAGTCTGATTAGTAGAACTCTCTTCAATAAAAAACTTTTCAAGTTCAATATTTCAAACTTAAATAAAATAATTCTTGTGAACATTTTTCAGTACTTTAATAAAATTTTAACTTGTTTTTACTAAAACCATGGTGAACCATTTAGAAATTAATAACTCAAAAAATCTCTCAACTTAGATAACAGCTTCTTTACTGCAGTTTTGTTTTCTGCTAGCAATTAGAATAATTTGAAACAGTCATGATGAACTCTTAAATTAAGCAAGCCATAATCTCACCTCGGTATTCTCTTTAAATTGGCCATAAAAATTTGGCTAAACATCTCAGTTGTAACCTGCTGGAAGCCTACTGCAACTGAACTTCTGTATCGAGCCCACTCAATAAAAAAAATATGAAAATCAAAAATAATATTAAAGAAAAACAAACAAACAAACAAAAACAAAAAACCAAAACCAAAAACAAAAAACAACAAAAACAAAAACAAACAAACAAAAAAAACAAACAAAAACCCAAAACCAAAAAAAAACCAAAAAACCCCACAACTAAGTTTCATGGGTTGTGGTGGTGATGCTTCCCCCTAAAGAAGAATTTGGAATTTGTTCTTTAAAAAAGTCATTTTAAAACCTATATCTCTCTTTTACATACTGAATTACATACAGCACAAAATAGAAATATACAGAAAAATTAGCAACAAGACAATCAGAATGGGCTTAATCCAATAGGACATAATTCTGCCATTATATTTCACTTACTGAACACTGAAACTTGGTTGCATTCAAGGCAACATGCTATATATGGGACGTGTACTTTCTTCAAGCCCAAAAGTTTTCAAGACTTCATTAAAAATCAGTATTAGTGACATCGCCAAAAAATGTTAGTTGCTGATTTAAATTTTTTAAAAATCAATTAGTCCTTATTCATTTTAACTCTGGTAGTTCAAGCAAAATGGAAAAGACTTGTCTGGTTAATTTTCATAGCTACTAATGAGAGAAAAATGTACCTCCCTTTGAGAAGTTCTGCTGAAGTAGGCAGTGTCAGGGCAGTGTGTCTTTGATGTGTCTACACTGTTCATTACTTTACTTCCTAATATTTACTTTTAATAACACTTTCCATACTCAGTTCAAATTTTAAACCACAAGAATTTTTATTGTTAGATAAAGGAGTATAAGTCAAAGAGTTTAATGACATTTCAAAATGTGTAGGAAAATGAAAAGTAGTATTAGCTTTTAAACAATAGTAATAAAAGAAAACACTTAAAATATGGGAGAAGGAATATAGCTTCAGCTTCTGTCCTGGTACCAGCGTAGAAATGGGAAGGCAAAATGGGAATATGTAGTGGTAAAATTGCCTACATGCTATCATATCAATAAATTGGGTGTAGCACAAAGGAACTGAAATCATCTCCATTCTGACTCATACTGACCATGAAATGAAATACTATATAAACCTATACATAACACCAAAGTTCCAGTCAATTCACATTTTAATATAACAGTTGATTTTACACTGATATTGTGATTCTGAGCCAAATATCCCAAAATAATTTTAATTAAGTTATACTAATATAACTGAAAAGGAGCTCAAGAGGTGAAATCCAGATTTTTTTTTTTTTTTTAATCTAACTACCTCTACCGAATTTTTAAAAGAATTTACTGTTATTACCCCGAATCTGTTTTTATTTTATCTGCCATGGATATTGAATACTATCACTAGAATTTAATGAAACGAGAATAGTAAAACATAATTATATAGGCAGAAGAGCAGGAGAAAATAAATCCCCAAACTGCTTAGTGTGGTAGAGGTTTACATTTCTGTTCCCCATGTCTCATTTTTTCTAGCCACTCAAATCAGGGCTTACAAAAGCAGCAACCCTGATAGTTCTGCTATGGCAAACCAACATGTCAGTAGTCCTTCCAGTCTCCTGCACTGTAGAGCAGGTGACTGAGACTATCCTCTCCATTGGGTCTGAATTTGCAAACCATCTCCTGCACTGCTGTGCTTCACAGTGGAAATCAGACTGGTCATCTGCCTGGTCCCACACTCAGGGGGAATCAGCTCACCCCATAACAGACATTCACATTCCTCTTGCATCATTTCTTCATCTAAATTGACTGGCAGTCTAAATCTTGAGCAATTTTCCATGATCCTGACAGTTCTACCTCAGAATGGATCATTAAACCTCAAAGGATTAATTAAAATCAGTAAGTCTGAAAGATTCAAGAGTACTGAGAAATTCCCTTACCATTTTTATGAAAGTTCATCCTTGGCCAGGATCCTTATCTTTTAAACTTGCTCTTGGCTTGCACTGTAAAAAGTTCAGTGTTGCATTTCAGAAGGGATATGAAAACTCTGTTGTGAGGAAGAACCTTCCTAAGCCTTATGGCTAGCAATGTTTTCCCCTTTTGTAAACAATTTCAGTATTTATGCTTATAACCATAATGCATGATTCACTTACTGCATTTGTTACTGCAATTCTTAATAAGTTCAACTACTGTAATTTATTATTTTTCAATTCTCTTTGTTTAATGTGATACCTTATCCTTGAGAAAGATGGAAAATATATTGGCCTGAGAGGACTAAAAAACATAGAGTGAAATTTGGAAAATGGACTTACCTTTCTTGAATAATACAGACTATAAACTGTGGAAATCAGTTCATGTCCCTGCAGTTCACCTTTGCAGAGTGACACTGAAGTCACACATATTGAACACCATGTTAACATACTTTACAGTATTACAGCACTTAGGGAAAGGTGTTCCTAGTCCATCATGATGAACTAATTTTCAGTCTAAGTCAGTCAGCTTCTCTAGTTCCGGTTCTTGTCCAATCAATAAACAACCACTCAAATCTACAAACATTTAACCCAAGAAGTTTATATCAAGCATATGTGTTTATATGCTGATGGATTTGATGATTCTCATGGGTCATTTTTAAGTCAAGATATTCTATTTTTAAAGAAAGATTCAGTGAAAAACACTTCTTAGTGAATTGTAGATGCTGAGTTACAAAAAAGGGAAGGGTTCTAACAAGAAGTTGTACATCTGTCTGACTAGAAGAGATAACACCTTATCTAAAATAGACACCCCTGTATACAAAAGGGTGTCTTCAGAATGAAAAAAATGCCCATAAAAATGAAAATATTCTGAAATATTTTCCTATTTCCTAGGAAAAAATTCTATTTCTAAAATAGGATTTTCTTTATTGAATATATATGGTATAATGTATTCAGAAGGGCCTAATTTTGTCAGACTCCTAAGAAAACTGAAGATTCTCTGTTAAAGAAAGAAGAGAGGAGGAAAATTTCTTCATAAATTTTCATGATCTGTTCTTTCTTTATACCATGCCAGCAAACCACCTAGAAACATATGCAACTGGTTTGTCTGGTTTAGGACACCTTAAATACATTTTCTTTTCTACTGCAATTTTTTCGGACAAGAGGTGTTGCAAGATAACACAGTATTCCTCACACACTAAGTAAGGAACATATCAGCTGGCACACTATGCCTGTCAGCAAATTTCTTCACTTCCCCAAAATACTCCAGAGAATCCAATGATGCATATATCAGAACCAGGTGATAAGTAGTGGTTTAAAGTGTTAGGAACATGATAATGAGGAGAGCTGCCTGACATGAAGTTTTTAGGAGCACGTGGGCATTCCAAGATTACCAAGATGTTAGTCACGTGTGTTTATGTGATTGGAGGTGTATCTACAGTGGACAGATCACATAAAAACATTAAACATGATTTGCCAAGAAGGCAATGAATCCATAGATTTCCAAAATGCATTTAATTATCTTACTATAGTAAAACAATATGAATTGTTGTGTTCTAAACCACATAAACTCTACCAACAGCTAAAAATTTAAAACCTTTGTTAATTTTTAATGAAAGAACTGATAGGTTACTACTCTTTTTTGTCTTCTCTGTCTTTCAGTTAGGTATTACTGCCCTTGTGACAAATGTAGTAGAACAAGAAAGTATATCTATAATTCATCTTATTAACATAGATTTAGATTAACAGCAGTTTAACCTGGCACAGCTGAGAAGTGGACATATAATCTGTTTTTTATATATTCTGAGGGAACAAAAACTTTTAGCAAGCAGTTGGATTTGGTTACCTAGTTCTTTGGCTTAGTTTGAATTTCCATTTTGAGTCCTGAGAGACATATGAAAATAAGTTTACCTGGAGCTTTGAACTGTACTACCAAGTCACTGCCAAAGACTGATGTTGATTTTTCTGGAGCATTTCCTTTTGCTCTAGCTTTAATTTTATTTTTCTCCACCTTGACTTGTATACAATTCATATACTTGTCAAAAGACACACGTAATCCTAAAATTCTCATACTTGCCCTGAGTTTCATGCTCTTGGACTCCTTGTCTAAAGCATTTACAAATTATATTTGGAATTGATAGTCCCCATAGTAAACAAAAAGATCAGATTCACGTGAAACTACATTATGCACCATATGATCTAGAGAAGAAATCAAACCATGTTCTAAAAACTGGAAGTTTAAAGTAAGCTCTTCATTTATAAAAAAGAAAACACATATTAAAATAATTAAACATGCATGGCAGATTCTAAACTGTTCCTCTACTTGCTTCCATCACTCACATTCTGGAAGTGACTTCCCTCCTCTCCCTCCATAATATTGCTCTAAGCCTCAATGCTCACCTGTTCTATTCTTCTCAAGATGAAATCTTACCTCTTTCATTTTTACTATCAACATACCTCAGGCTGTTATGCAGGACAAACACCACAAGGTCAGCCACTTTCCCTTTCCAGAGATTTAATGCATTTACATTCTTTTTCAAGCATATTCTTTCTTGTTGAAAAAAAAAACAACTTTGCAAAAGTCAAAAAAAAAAAAAAGTCAATGCTATTAAAAGCCCTTTGAATGAGGTTAAAAAAATTATGTTCATGCAATATATATCCTTCTAAGATAAAATAATTTAATTTTCTATTCAGTATTCAGAGAGATTACTAGTGTCATTAATAACAGTATGAAGATCTTGAACTCAGAGGACTCTGAACCCTCCCTTCCACTATACGGCTGCCATTGAAGCTCCTACTGTCACATCAAAGTGCATCTGACCACGTGAAATAATTCATGTTTCTTCTCCTGCCATTCTCTTAGAAGCACAAATATTAGGTGAGGATAAAGAACCATCTTTAGCAAACACTGAACCTGTATCCTAGATCTCCATAGTGGCAGCCAATACAGGATGCTAGGAAAAAGAACAGTAACAGATCACAGCATGGCTGAGGTTTGAAGGGACCTCTGGAGGTCCCCTTATCCAACCCCCCCCCCCCTACTGAAGCAGTGTCACCCAGAGCCAATCTTCTGGGTCAAGTCCAGACATTTTGAATATCTCCATTAATGGAAACTCCCACACCAATCAGAGCAACTTTTGCCAGTGCTCAGACATCCTCATAGCAGAAAAGCTCTGATATTCAGATGACACCTCCTGTGTTTCATCTTCTGCCCATTGCCTCTGGTTCTGTCACTTGGCACTGCTGAAAAGAACCTGGCTCTGCCCTTTTTGCAGCCTTTCTTCAGATATTTGTAGAATATTGATGAGTTTTTCTCCAGAGTGTTCTCTCAGCCTTCCAACAGGAGAGATGTTTCAGTTCCCTAACCATCTTTGTGGCCATGTGGTGGTCTCTCTCCAGGAGCTCCATGTCTCTCTTGTATTGAGGAGCCCAGAACTGGACACAGCAGTTCAGATGTGGCCTCACCGGGGCTGAGCACAGGATAGAGATCCCCTCCCTCAACATGCCAGCAGTACTTCTCCTAATGCAGCTCAGGATACCATTAGCCTCCTTTGCTGCAAGGGCACATTGCTGGCTCCTGGCCATTTTGCTGTCCACCAGGACTTCCTGGCTCTTTACTGTCAGAAATCTACAAACTCTTTCCTGTAAAACCATACAAATCACAGGAGGCCTGATGATCTCAGATATTTCTTCATTCATGTTAGTAGAAGACTGTCCATATGATGATTTGGCTATTAGAATTTCAGCGGCCATAACAAATAAACTTTCATATATGAATACACACACACACACACATGCACATGCTCACACACACAGTGACAGAGAGGTTTGCATTCATGCACTCATTTATGCTGCAAACCAGGAATCTCTTCTAACTAAACATCTGGCTCATCCAAATCCCTCTCCTCCAACCCCATTAAAAGATTCAAAGTGCTCTGGTGTATGGACCTACAAGACAGACAGTAGGATTGTAGGATGGACAACAAAATGTCATTTTCACAAACCAATTGTAAAACAAAAAATCAGCAGCATTATTTTTCAAATCTTGCTTACCTATGAGTTCACAAATGCCAAACAATATTAGCTTATGTGAATAGTCAGGATATTACTATTATTTCAGGTTTACATTGGCAGTTCATCTTATAGTTAACTTGTGTTTATTTTTAAATACATTCTATAAATGTACTTGGTTTTAATTTTTCCTCTCTTATTTTCTTCTCATACTATTCAGCCCATGTTGTAAACAATTGTCTGTAAAGTAGCATTCTGTAACTTGCTATAAGAATCTGTATAATGACACATGGCATAATCACATATTGTTTTTTTCTGCTACTATTATACACAGAGAAAACAGCTTGCTGTATTTCTATATGTGGTTCTCAGAAATTTGTAATCACAAACACAGCAAAGTAAGTAAAATCCAGGTAAACAGAGAGTTTTAAACCACAGAAGAGAGGGACAGGTAGCAATAGAGTAACTTATCTTTACTCCTTTTTGCTTTCAGAAAAATTACCATTTATACTAATAAAATTGGAAACTAAAGATTTTGTACTAATGCTCCCCACAGTTCCATTTCATTAAATGATTCCTACTCTATTCTTTCACTTCCAAGTCTTGTTTAATTTAGATGAAAGAGCACAAAATAATAGCTACATTTCCAGTGTAGAACAGCTGCCAGTTCCTTTGTTCCTCTCTTCTTTTTTTTATGTTCCAAACCAAAAATCACAAATTTACGAACAATGTGATCATCATGTTCTTTTCTTAATGACTCTTTGTATTACAGCAGCTTAGTCAGCCTCTACCTTCAGAGCAGAGTGCATTTCCTGCTGGCTTGGCAAATGTGTTGTTTGACCACTTTTCAGGCTCAGATGTTCCCTGCATGCCCAATAGGTATATTCAGATACTTAGTTTAGAGTGAAGCCATTAAGCAAACAGCACTGAGGGACTTATTTGCCAGGGATCAGGAATGGCCTCCATTTACCACAGTTTTCTATAAAATCTGCCTCTGCTACATTGTTTCCTATTGGGGAAAGGACAGAAACAACATAGCAAAATGTCAAAGCTGTCAGGAAACACAAAGTCAATTTATTGTTACTGAAATAATGGAAACTTCTGTGTAGAAGATCAATGAGAATGGGAGATCCTCTACTGAGAATGAATTCAGAGAGAGATTGCTGATATTATTAGAGGAGTACATTCTAGGTGAAGACACATAACTGTGAGACTAATTTAGCATGCATAACAGTAAACCAAATGCTTTTGAATTTGGTAGCCTCTATTCCTCAACAAAAAATTTATGTCTTTTTTATGACAAACCCACAAATCTTACATTGTAGACTGATAAATGTCAAGGACACTACAGAAACACTAATCACTCAGATTAACTATGGAAGGAGTAAACAGGAATCACCATATTTTAAACAGAGTCTAGACAAACAAAACTGCATCTTCAGTTATGGCTTTCTTTTTTGGAAGGAAAACCCACAAAATTAAAGAGATCGGATAAAGAACTGAAAACATCAAAGACGGAAGGTGTGAAATTTCCTTAATTAAAATTGCATGAGTGTCTGGCAATCACCTGCTGGAAGAGGATACCGGGAATAATGAATACACAGAAACCCATAAACAAGGAAACAGCAAAGAACAAAATATATGTTGGAAGTAGAAAGAATAAAGATTAAATAAAACTTGCCAAAAGCCCAAGCTGAGCTAGACCTTACACAAGTTTCAAACACACGGAGAAAAGAAGAGTGACAGACTACAAATGAGAAACAGGACCAAGTTACAAATACTGAAGCTGTCACCAAAACCCTTTGTCTTATTAACACTGGAAAAACATTGCTAAAATTTCCAGGGTCAGGGTTTTCCTAGACATCGTGTATTAGTGTGATTTTGTAATAGGCTGCATATTTCATTTGCTGCTATTTAAAATTGGCATTATGGTCCCTTAAGCATAAAGTTTACACTGTTAGAAATATAAAATATGATTGTTTTCCATAATGAGTCAAAGAGTGGGATCTGATTAAAAAAAATAAAAATTTTCTAGGTCACAACCCAAATGGAAGAGAATAGGCATTGCAGGAAACCAGCAGACTGCAGCTTAAGCAGAGAAATTGAAACTACTCTTAGGAGAAAAGAGCACAGAACCTGGGCTCAGAGATAATGAAGAAGAAAATGGGATCAAAAAAGATGCAAATTCACTAAATTTCACAAAGGCAGTGAGAGACTAAAAACCCACCTGCAAGATCATGGTGGGTGGGTGGGTGAGGGTTGTGTCTAGCCATTTTTCTTCTGCTTTGTCTGACTTCATACTAAGCTTTTATTATGAAGAGATTAAATGTTCTGGTTTCTAGATTTTTTTTTTTTTTTTTTTTTTTTTTTTTTTTATTTTTTTTTTTTTTTTTTTTTTTTTCTATCAAAACCTGGGATGCTACTTATTTTGAAGACTTTTTGGTCTTTGGCTAAAGAAAACCATGCAGAATTTCATGCCCAGATAACTTTGTGCAATTTAGGTCAGATCAAGGGGCAACCAACTGTGAGGGTATTTATGTATCCTTGTGTTAAGATTCCACAAGAAAACCCCAGATTTCAACATTCATTTCACTCAAAGATTAGGGAAGTTATATTACCTCAAATGACTATTGTCATATAAAATATGTAAAAAGGACCTTCTGCTGGCTGTCCAAGTATTTCTTTATAAAGAGATTGTTCCTTGCAGAAGGAATGGTTCTTACCAGCTAGTCAGGGAGGGCTCTCACTTCTGGAAATACCTTTAGCACATTGAAAAGTCTACTGCAGGCCTACAAATTATCAATGACACCTAACAGAAGTAAAAGAGAAAATACTGTGCATGATTCTTTGTGAGCACACGACAGAAATTAGCCACAGATGTCCCTCTGACATGACAGTGCAGTTGAGGGAATATAGTGGGTAGAGCCCAGCTGGAAGATCCCTCCACACTCCTGCTCCCACCCCATCACGATGGCAGAGAAAAGAAGGGGAAAAGTGAGCAAACTCATGGGTTTTCATTAAGACAATTTAACAAATGACAAAAAAAAAAAAAAAAAAAAAAAAAAAAAAAAAAAAAAAAAAAAAAAAAAAAAGAAAAAAAAAAAAATCTGATGCAAAAGCAATCACCACCAGCAGGCAGGTGCCCAGCCAGTCCCTGAGCAACAGCTACTTGGAAAAAACTTCCCATTTTATCATTGAGCATGATGTTATATGGTATGGAATATCCTTTTGGTCACCCAGGATGAGCTTGAGCTGTCTCAGCTGTGTCTCCTCTCAGGCTCTTGACCCTTTGTTCACTGAGAGGTAAGAGCAAGGGACAGATGGAATTGATGCTGTGTAAATTGATGCTGTGATTCAGCAACAGCCAAATCACCTCTATATTATCAACAATGCTTGGGTCACCAGTATAAAACACAGCACCATACAAGCTGCTGCAACAAAAATTAGCTGCATCCCAGCCAGATCCAGTACAGAGAATTAATACATATTGACACATTGCATTTATCATACAAATTTCACAGATACATTATAATGTAGTTGATGCAATGCTTACTGTGAGTCATTGCATGAAAACACATTTGCTACTAAAGGTGTTAGACAGATGCAAAGTCATACAAACACTAGTAAAAATGGTGACACAGGTAAGAAATAAAAAGTCCAAGATACTGTACCAGAATACTGTAAAAACACTGCTGTGAGAGCAAAGATTTTTTTTTATTAAAAATTCAGGAGGCATTACATGGTGATGGAAAACAAAATAAACTACCTCAGTGTACCTCATAGCAACATGGATGCTTTTGGTTACTGTGTTTACATTTATCAGAAATGGCAACAATTTGCTTCACTTGCTATCCAAAGCACAGAAATTTAATCGGTAAAAGTAATATTCAATGGGATTTAGCAGCAAATTGTCTTCTTTTTTTTCTGAAGAGAAACTCATGGATTTGCATTTTAATAGGATGAAGTAATACACCCAAACTTCATGTTTGTGGCATAAACCTCTCTGCTGCTGAAAAAACTTTCAGAAAAATCACACATACATAAAACAGGAACAGATGAATATTCAGATCAGTTTTATCTATTAAAATGTGATAAGAATTTTGCATAACATGCTTTTTTTCTCATATAGATTGAGTTTTGTGGTTTGATTGCTACAGTTGATGCCTCAAAATTTACCTTTATCAAAAAACCAAGTTAAGAGATGAGTAAATTGATAGTTAAATAAGATCAGCTCTTGATTTTAGCTGCATATTGCAAAGAATGCATAAGGAAACTAAAGGCAGTGTTTGTGCAGTCTCTTCAATTGCATAAAGAACCAGTCTGCAAGAAATGAACCTACAGTTACCAGATACAGAAGGAAAGAGTGGGCAAAAAATCTACGGAACTGCTGGTTGAAAGGATCATTTGGGCAATCACTGCATTAGTTGCCCGACTAGTACATGCATGCTGTCAAATATATCTCTGCCTTGTCAAATATCTGGTTTCTCCTGAAGCTGAAAGGAGCTTAAACTAAACTTCCTGCCTAAACTACATGGAAGTAATTGCTCTTGCACAATCCCCCTTTTGGTTTACACCAGCAGGTTTTATTATCTCAAGAACTACAAAGGGAGATTAGAGGCCACAACCTGGTATCTGCTGGTAGACAGCCAACGCAATTAACTTTTCCAAGGGGTAAATCCTGGTTTTTCTTTGTTGTTCTTCGTTGCCTATAGGGAGTGTAGTGGCCAGTATTCATGACAGTTAGATATAATTCTACATTGAAAAAGTGACTGGAAGGAAGGGGTAAACAAGACCTATAAGCCACACAAAATTTAGGTATGAAACCTTTTTTCAGGAAGAAAGTGTGCCTGTATACATTTTCAGTACAAGCAGATAGTCTGCCATCAAGTTTATTACAGAACCCAGAGTACACTTATTCAATGGATTATTACAGCCTTTCCTCCCAAGCTTTGGGACACTACTTGGAAACAGTGCAATGTTCAAGTCAGCGTCTGGAAGGAACCCAAAGTGTTTAGATGACAGAAGTCTGGGATGCAAGCACTGAAGAGCATTGCTGCATTAAGTCACTTCACCTTAGTTTAAGCTTTAAGCTCTGTTGGAATGGACTGATACCAAACACATCCTCTAAGGGCTCGTGAAAGTTATCTGCTAACTGCTCAAGACTTACTTCTTACTTATCATCAAGGAGACCTGCTGAAACTTTCAAAAAGGACCTCAAAGAGTCACACGGAGGAATTAATGAAATGCAAACATCACAGATGATGCCATCTGTTAAGATCCATCATCAAGATCCACTGTGAACTTTCTTCCAGAGAAACAGCAATTATTTCTTTTTGTTGTTTGCATAATATGAGGTCATAAACCTATACCTACAACTCTCAAATGAATATTCATTTTTAATTGCATCAGCTTTTAAGATATCAGTGTGAGGGCATAGCTCCATCAAACACTCAGCCTGCTTGAGTGTGCTCTCCACCCCAAAATGCTGCCCACTGCCACATGGGATTATTATTCCTCAGTTGCAGGACTTTGCAATACCCTTTTTTGAACTTCATGAGATTTCTTATTTCTCCGCATTTCTCCAGTCCGTTGGGGTCCCTCTGGATGGCTGCACAGCCCTCTGGAGAATGAGTCACTTTCCAGTTTTGAATCAACCTTAGAACTTGCTGAGGGTACATTCTGTTCTGTCATCCAGGTCACTAATGAAGAAGTCAAACAGTTTTGGACCCATTAGTAATTTCTGGGGCACCTCATTAGTTACTGACCTCCAATCAGACTTTGCATCACTGATCACAACGCTTCAGGCATGGTCATTCAGACATTTTTTAAACCACCTCACTGTGAACTTCTATATACACCTGTGCTTTGTCAGTTTTTCTATGATGATGTCACAGGAGACAGTGTCAAAATTTTACTGAAGTCGTGGTAGACAGCATCTACTGCTCTCCCTTGTCCACCAAGCTAGTTACCTAACTGCAGAGACAGTGAGGCTGGTCAAGTATGATTTCCTTTTTTAAATCCATGTTGATGACTTCTAGTTACTTTCTTGACCTTGGAGGTTAAGAAAGGTGTTCGGAAATTATTTCCAGGAGGACTTGCTGCATCACCTTCCCAATGACTGAGATGAGATTGACCTATAGTTTTGCAGATCTTCCTTCTTGCCCTTCTCAAAGATGGTGATATTTGTTCTCTTCCAGTCTTCAGGAACCTCTCCTAATTGCTATGACCATTCAAAGATAATTAATAGTGACCTCACAATGGCATCAGACAGTTTTCTCAATACTCCTGGGTGCAACACTTTAAACCTCAGAGACTTACATATGACCAGCATGTTTAAGGGATCCCTGACCTAATCCTTCTCACAGAATCACAGGTTGGAAAAGATTTTTGAAATCATCAAGTCCAACCTATGACCCAACAACGCCTATTAAACCATGGCATTAAGTGCCACATCCAGTGTTTTTGAACACCTCCAGGGACGGTGACTCCAGCAGTGTTAAGTATTCCTTGCTCCAGAGGTTCTCTCTGGTCTTAGGGATCTTCCATTCCTGAAGGCTGGTTGTATTGTGTCCTGGTTTCGGCCAGGACAGTGTTGATTTTTGCAATAGCTGGGAGCGGGCATGGCCAGTACCTGAATGATATTCCATACCCACTCACATCATTACCAGGGGAGAAAGAAAGGAACTCTCACTTCCCAGGAGAAGGGTGTTCCTTCAAGTTGAGAAAGCTTGTGGGGGAAAATGGTCAGGTCGAGCATTTCATCTCAGTGCAGTGTGAAGTGTTTGCAGACATTATTGTGTTTTACATGCTGACTGAGAGAAAGAGCTTGAACAGACTCCCTAAAGGTGTTGGAATAGAAAAAATTTCTGGTATCACACAGGAATACATGGCATACACCTTTTATCAAACAGATTTTTTTACAGTATATCTATTCATCTGAACATTCTCACCAGTTGCCTTTAGAAATTGAATTATATCATACTGTTTTCCTTTGAATTTATCTTTTGTTTCCCAAACTCTTATTTCCCTCTAAAGGAAATATTAGTCAAAAAGCAAAGGAAATATTTCTTCCATACTAAACAGAAATTTGAATTCAAATCTCTTATTAAATTCTCCAAATACAGAGTTTGTTCATGTCCCTCTACCCCATATGCTTTTTACAAGTCATCTCAAGAGAACAAGACAGAAATTTTCAGTGATGCCTCGGTATCAGTCTTTTAATTTGCTGAGGTTGCTTCCTGGTGAGGTTCAAGCATTTAGTACACACAAGGCTGAGTTCAGGCACCAAAATTATGAAATAATTAAAATGCTTTTGAGAATAATACTTCTATAAAGCAAAATTCTGAGGGGATTATAGTGAGACAGTGGCACAACCATCATCATTTGAGATCAGCAAAAAACTTAGCAATGTTATTTTTCCTTTTTTTCAGACTCAGAATCTTCAGGAGTTTGATTTCCCCATGCACACAGAGCTCTGGTGACTTCTAGCTGCATAAAAGAGCTTCTAGAGGATACAGTTAAGGCCATGCATATCAAAATCTCATATAAACAAGAAACAGAAATATTCTATTTGACTCAGGATAGTGATTCTGCTGAGAGCTTTGGACCACAAACTCATTGCTTTTAATGTTCTGATTCAGTGTGGCTGCTCTTAGCCAAGGCCTTGTTGCACAGATGACCCTGGGCCATGAATTTCTTAAAGTTCACTGGGTTCTATTCTGCAAGAATATAGTGTAGCTATAGTATCACCAGTTTGGGTTATCTGGAGCTCTGTAATAAGTACAATGATCTTGGCATTTTAGCATTTATCTAATGAGAATGAATTACATTTTTAATCTTGGCTATAGTAATTAGTTTATATTGTGGACTGCTGATATATATGTGGAATAAAAATGCTTTTTTTAATGTAGAGATGTTGATATTAATAAGATTTTTGCACTTCTGGGAAGCACAGCTTTGTCAAAGTGATTCAACTTATATAACCTTAAGTGTCCCCTTTAATTTGATGCAGAAGACAATCAGTGAGAAAAAATCTTGATTTCTCACCTGCAGCATTTCCTGGTCTGTGGACTTAATACAGTGCATGATATTTCTTGCTTTCTCATTTGAAGGTATTTTGTTATGGTGTTAGGAGACTTTATTGAAAAGTTTAATAGACATTTTATTAATATAATATCAGCATTTGTGTTATATAATAATATATTATTAAGTACGTGCACATGTACATGCATACATATTTGAAATTCTAACATCTCTAAATAACTCAAGTAAAATTTAAAATAGAAGCAGTAAAAATATCACAGAATACAGCTGGAGAAATATACATTTTCACAATCAATATGTCAAATTATAAACTTCAAAAATACTTCTCTTAATATCTTCCTTATAAAACATTAAGTGTAACTTATGAATAATAAAATCACCCAAATTAACATCATTTTTCAATATATACTTATTAGGAAGCATTCAGGAAATAGTACTGAAAATCTTTATACTTTTATGTATATATTTTCGATATTATAATTTTGGAATTTATTAGAAAAACTAGAAACATTTATTGTACATTTTGATTAATAGTCTAGGTTTAGATTTTAAAATAACTTGCAAAATTCAAGATTTCTCTGATCTGTATTCTTGTTTAAGGATCCCACTGTACTAATAATGAACTTCTGCAAGAATTCAAACTTGTTTCAAGTAGATTAATCAGTATTGAATTATTCAAAACATTTACATGAACATACTCTGATATAAGAAAAAAAATAAACAAATCCATAATATGACTCTAAGCCTACTGATTAATCTGATTAGAAAAAAAAAAAAAAAACCAAAAAAAAAAAACCACAATTACCCCCCCACCCCCCCCCCCCCAAAAAAAAAAAAAAAAAAACNAAAAAAAAAAAAAAAAAAAAGTGTCACTTTTCACTACAATGCTCCCTGTGCATACCTCTTTCCTCTAAGGTAATATTTCAAATGCTGCAGTGTCCAAGCTCATCATCTACAGCTTTTTCAACACAAGTTGACTTACAAAGAATAACAGAGGCCAGCAATACACTATTACAGGGATGTTTTGGCTTTTCCCTGATGGTATCACTTCTCTATATGGTTTGGTCTTGAAGACCTAACAAGAACACATTCTTAGATATTAAGAGTTACTGGTACACTAGTAACAAATAATCCTACAGGGCAGGACTGGACACTTTCAGCAAAATATCTGAAGTCTCATATGTACTTCTTTTTTGATCAACGGATTAGGCAAGACTGTCTATTACCATTATATAGTACACATAATTAGTGTATATTGAAATTGAAATAAAAAACCTGATTTACCAATGTAATTCCATTACATTTTTTCTCTTTACCTGGAAAAGCCTTTTTTAAAAAAATCAAAAATTCACATTCAAAATATACATGACATAACTAAATATGTTACAAAAATTGTAATATGAACATTTGTGTAAAAACAACTCTCTTTACGCCAAACCACTAAACAGTTATTTATATTCAAAAGAAAAGTAACTGCCACTGGAAAAATACCTGGGTTCTAAAAAAGCAAAAAAACCCTCAGTAAAACAGTAAGAATATGATAAGCATCTTGATGGTAGAAATATAAACACTGGAATGTTTTGATACAAGAGTAAAAATCAAAAAAGGTGCAAGCTGCACCAGAAAAAGGCAATATAATAAAAGTAGTTAAACAAATATGGCACAAATCATTTTGCACTAAAATTTCATGCAGAAAGAAAAAAATTATACTAGAGCTATGTTATATATTTCCAAGGTGATGATATTTGATAAATTCTAAAGCAGTTTAGAAGGGGTAAAGCAGAAAATACAGTAATAACAGAGTTTAATTACTCCAAGCGGTCGGGTAAGAAATCATGACAAAATATGATGTAGGGGATACATTTTTAGATGCTGTAAATAATGATTTCTTGGAACCATTAGAGAAAATATGAGAGATATAACTCTAGGCAAAAAATATGTTTCAATATTTCAAAATATAATCATTAAAAAAAACCCCAAAACATTAAAAAAATTACTATAATATACTCAAACTATGTGTGCTCCTGGGAGGAAATCACACTTAAAAAGCCACTAGAAGGTTTAACTGCATCAAGAAAAGGTTATTAAGGATAAAAACAAATGGAAAACTCAATGGGTAAAATGCTTGCAGATTACAGGAAAACACTTCCATAGAGTTCAGTAACTACATTTGAACAAGTAGGAAAAAACATCAATCATGATTTTAAATTAAAAAAAAAAAAAAGAAAAAAAAAGAAAAAAGAGAGATGGCTTTTCAAAGCAGCAGAATTAAGAAGACTCTTAATCAACAATTTTCCAGCCAAAATATGCGTGAGGGTTTAAAAGGGTAATATCTGGTAAATTAAATCTCTTTTTATGCATATTTAAAAACATTCTGGAATACATTTTAGTTTAGGCTGAAAAAAGTACTTAAGCCAAAAAATCATAGAATATCCCAGGCTGGAAGGAATCTTACAAGATCATCTGGTCGAACCTTTCATGTAAAAGGGAGTTTAGATGAGATTATCTGGCACCCTATCCAAACGTATTGAAAACATCCAGTGATAGGGCCTCTACCATCTTCCTGGGGAGGTTGTTCTATGTTCATCGAAACTTTCTAATATATGAAAACTAGGAAGCCTGGAATTGTGCAAAAACACTATATAACTCTTTAACTAAATTATGTTTGGTAACAATATAGAGGAAAGTGGCAAATACGATACCGGCATTTCAAAAGGGACTATGAAAGGCCAAAATGATCAAAGCAAATTGAAACTCAGAAGCTCTGTATTCAGAAGAAAATTCCTGAATTTTGTAATGAAGAATGTAAGTAGCAAAAACATGGGAAAATATCACATAAAGAATCTAAAATTTTGTTTAAGGAAGTTATGCTTCTCCAATTATTAGTATCCCTTGAGCATATTAATGGTCCTATTTAAGAGGGTCACCCAAAACCTGAGTCAACTTAATTTCCAAAGATGTTTTGACATTGTTCCCAAGCAAAAGCTCTTAAAGAAAATTAGTAATTGTGGGAAATACAGGAAGGGGTTTTTTTAGGTGAGTGGTGAACAAACTGGATCAAAGACAAAAAATTGCCAATACTAGTTGACTTTTCACACAGGTGAGATACAACAGATATTGCCCACTGAGTCTTATGCTGTAAAACACATTCAAAAAATATCTGACAATATAAAAATTACTGATGCTCAGAAGCGTGGTGATCAAAACAAGCTATTCAGAACAGGCAGAACAACTCTCCAGTCAAGAGACAGGACCCCTGACTTCAGGGTAATGCTTAATTATATGAGAACAGAGCCTGTAGACCATGACTTACCAATCTAAAGAAGAAAAAATATGAGAATATGTGATAGTAGCCAAGGAAATATTAACATGTAGAAGTACTTTTGGTGATGTGACAAATATTTATTTAGTATATAAAAGTGCATAAATATTTAAAATACCTTGAGTAATAGTAAGTGGTGTTCTTAATTAAGATAAGCATTCAGGTGATGCAAAGACAGAGTCAAAGCATATCCTAAGTAGGACATTAGAAAGTAAATACTTGTCAGGATCTAAGGCTGTCATGCCAAGATTCAAAAAGAAGTCAGATGCTCTTCAGGATGCAAAACGCATTTCAAATCAACAAACACCCTGAAACAACCTTTCTGAATATTTTAAATCACAAACCTGACAACAGAGCAGACTTAGAAGATGTAAAACGTGTGTAGGGAAAGCCAAATTAAAAGGGAGCAGCATAAATATAAGGACAAACAATTTCATCCCTTTTTTGAAAAATACAGATACTGGAATTGATACAAACAGGAACAACTCACAGTTTCAGAAAAGCAGCACTAAAAGCACAGTGAGATTCTGGATAAAAGAGTCAACACTGTTCATTTTCATTTTCTATACCACTGCAGAACCTTAAACACTAGTGCATGGCTACTACAAGCTAAACACCTATATTTCACTATATCTAGAGGGAAGACTAATGCTTGGGTATTGGTTTCCATTTAGTCTATTTTGAGCTAGAGCTTAAATTGATGAATGAGATAATTCTTTATGTTATATCAAATATGAAATATCCTTTGGATAATTCCTAGGCAGATTTCTGATGTAATGGAAAAAAAAACCACCCACAAACCTATAACCAGTCTGCCTAAAAAATTATTTTTAAATACATATGATTTAATAGCTAAATATGGAAATTTCAGTTATGCTGTGGAACAGGAAATGTATGGACTTTCAAGAACTGGCCCTCTAAGGTTTCATACTACCCATTCTTGCTTATACCTCTATAGCAAACAGTTGCAGCCATGTAACAGTCTAGTATACCTTGCAATCCTGTGACAGATTGGATGTTCTTGCCTTTGCTGACTACCCCAGGAATCTTTTCAGGCTGAGCACTGCAGCCCAGGGACCATTAATTGGGTAAGGACAACTGTAATTTGCTCACATCCAATGATTACTGTAGCAGGATGTTAAAGAATCATGTATATATTATATAACTATAAATTATAGCGTGAAAGTTGCTGTCAGAGCCCAAGATTTGTCAGGTAAGGTGAATGCCAGATAATCAAGTCTAAAGCACTGTGCACAGATTGTACTAAATTCTCCCACTGCTTTGCAATGCTCTGGCAAGGGAAATGGATCATAAACTGTTTCTAACTAGACAGTTACAGAGGGGTTACTGTTGTGTTAGTCTGTGGAAGCACAGCAGCTGTAACATAGAGCAAATTGCTTTTGGATCATTCCAAATTAAGGGTCTGATTCTGTATTCTGTAACACCTGTTTCATATTGTCCACTTCTTCACTCAATGCCACTGAATTCTGTGGATGAGTTATTAAAAGACAAAGAATGTAATTTTGTATTTTTTAGCAGTTGGTTATTAAAATGTTTAAAACATTTTAATCTACATATGTATATACCTGAGAATATCTTAAAACTGGGCAGTACATATGATTGTAATATCTCTTTTTCATAGGAAAACTACATGTGTTCTTACATATGCCCTGTGTATTTGACACATTTGAATTTTAAGTACAAGCCTGCTATTGTGGTCTCCTAGTCTTAGTCTTTAGATGTATAATGATTTCCACCTCACCTTAATTGCAACATTAACACATCCTGAGCATATCACTCAATTAGCAGTTGCCATTTCCCCATTGGTAACATATTGACGCTCACATATCTATTTGCACACTTTTCCCCTTAATCTTTTATGTTTATTTGGAAGATTGCTCTCCTGGTACAGAAGCTTCCTTTCCTTCTGAAACTTTCCTGTTTTAATACTTGCAAGGTTTAATTATAGAGAACTACTTGAGTTGAAAAGGAATGTGAATATATAATGACATTTCACATTCTCTATACTAAAATACTACTAAGTCTAGAAATATAAATTACTGGAACAATTATAGCAGCAAAAATAACAGTATTACTGCAATCAACTGCTGTTGCTGTAAGTATTTGAAAACAATCTTTAATTTCCCTTTGAGTGTACCAATCTTCTCTGCAGAGAAAAAGCTATTGTAAACAATTAACAATACTAAAGCTAGCATGAAATTAATTATTCTGAAACATGTCTTGAGATTTCAGAAATAATACCTTTTTTCAATTTCTGATCAAAAAGGTTTGTTTTTTCTGTGTGTAATTTGGTTTCTCTTCCTTTTTTGTTGATTTTTATATCTTAAAAGACAGTGATAATAGCTTTAAAACCCCAATGTTATAAAAATATTATGCTACGTAATGGTTTAACTGATTTTCCCATTTGCCTGGGCAAGTCTGAACTATTCCCATCATATTCTTTATCAAAGAAATAGGATAGAATATAAAAATAAATAATAAACTAAGTTGGCACAGAACCGAAGGGGATGGGATTTTTTTCAGTGGCAAGACAGCAGGACAAAATGTCTGCCATCCAGCTATTTATAGTTTAGCTTTCTTTCTGACTGCTCAGCAATGGCTTCCTAGACTGCCATATGACTCCACTATACTTTGCAAAGGATAGTTTACAGAGTCATAGAAAACAATTTCTTACTGTGCATGAAAGAGATTGCAGCTCTTGAACTTGGATGAATTCATTCTAGGTGTTTCAGTGCACACATCTGTTACCTTGATTTCTACCCACATCTTCAGATCCTTCAGAATTCATACCAAGCCAAATACTTTTTCCATCTTTGGCCTGTGGATAGCTAAGAGAACTGTAGATGTGTAGAAGGAAGAAGCAGCAGAGACAAACTGTTATGATCTGACTATAACCCCCATTTCCCACCCTCCTGTGCCACTCAGAGGTAAGAGATAGAGTTGGGAGTGAAGCAACAGGGAATGTAAACACACTGGTCAGGCAGTTTCCCTTTGATAAATCCATGCTGGTTGTTCCCAAGGACGTGCTTGTCCTTCATTTGTTTCTATATTAGTATCAGGAACATAGTGGTGCCATTGACCTGACTGGCTTATGGTTACCCATCTCCCCTCTTGGCTTTTTTAAGATGAACGTAACATCACATTTGTCTTTTTTCCCTGTCATCAGGGGCATCCTCTGATAGCTCTAGGCTTTCAGAGGTAATGGAGAGTGGTCTCGTGACAACATCAGTCAGGGGTGCACGCTTATAAGCATCTTTCTGGATCCATGGTACTTGATATGTATGGTTTACTTAAGTAGTCCCTAACTTTATCTTGCTCTAGTGCTTCTCACCACCAATCACAGACACTAGGACTGAGGTCTGGGAGGTCTGGGATCCTCTGAATAGTGAAGAATTTTTTTGGGTATTATGGCATTGCTTCCCTGGATGTCACAGATATTCTTTTAAATGCATCACTGCTTGAGGGTAAGGCTCTGATCTCCTGAAGGGACTGTGGCAGAAACAAGAGAAATCAGTAGAATTGTTGCACCTTGCCTTACATAGTGAGTCCACTCTGACTCTAAGGAATAACAAATATTAAGCATACAGAAGAAAAAAAAAAGTGGAAAGAATGCATGGCAATTTCAGAGCTGATTAGGAAAATGTATAGGAAATAATCAGAGGAGACAATACTTTAACCCAAGGGCTTTATAGGTCATCTCAAACCTCAATCAGAATTAAAGGAGGACGAATCTGTCCTAGAAATGAATCATTTAACATGAGCTAATTCCAGTAATACACTATTCCCATGTCAACAGTCTCTGGTACTGACAGCTTGAAGTACTTGTTAGTCAGAAACTGAAGGAGTCCAGGGTCTGAAGTCACTGTTCTCTGCAACTTCCTCAATATTGGAAGGCAGGAGATCCAACATCAGAGTGAACTACTCCTATGAGAGAAAGAGCTAAAACAAGACAATGTATTATTAGGTGAATACTGCAGATATCACAAGGGTCATTATCAAACTTGACTCCAAGAGTGATCAGAGCACTTGTCAGGAAAAGCTGAGTCTCAGCTGGAGCAGAAATCTCCCTTGAAGCAAACTGCAGGACGAAGGTCAGAAGCAGACCTGTTCTGTTTCAGGGATGATGAAGGTTTTACAATAGAAGCCTGACTGCCTGGATCTAAACTGATGGAAAAGAAACTTTCTGGAGTGGTTTCCTACTGCTGGGGTTGAAAAGCCCACATAAAGAGTACTTGGACAGGCAGTTCTCCATTCCCTGACAAAAGGGAAAAAATGCAACCTTTAGAGACTATACTCGTCTTGGAGCCTACAGACTTTGACAGGGGAACCAAGGAAAATTGAACTTCCCTGAAGCTAAAGAAACATAAAAATTAAGCAAAATGAGATACTAAGATCAAAATGAATACAAAAATAACAAATAAGCAAAGAAAATTAAGTGTAATAAAGGCTGAGATCATCTTAAACAGAAAGCAAGCTGCAAGAAAGTTCAGTGGAAAACTAGAGAGGCAACTGAGAGTAGAGAATATATTTTTGCCTTTTTGGGGAACTTATAGGAACATGCTTTCCAAGTACTAATAGAGGTTAAGTATCTCCAGCTTGAGCACTTGTACATGTCCCACATCTATTACCTAATTTAGATAATAATCATGAACCACTACATCTCACCTATTAATCCTGCATTAAGAATAGAATTGAACTGCAACATTCTCAAATCAGGAAAGCCCATGTTGATATGACAATCCAACACCTGTAGGCAAAATTTTTAGCAATAAATTGCCTTTAAGCCATTGTGTTTCATTGCTATTTGAACTTCCCTAATGTAATTTTTTTTTTCTGGATTTTATTCGGCCTTTAGCTAGTAAAGACCTATTTTTCATCTCAAAATTAATTCTCATATACACATCAAACAAATTGCTTCTATACCTGCTCTAAAATATACTTCATGAATTGAACTTCTCTAAGCTTTCAGTATAAATTCTTTGGGGTATCCTCCAAAAATTTCTCTTAGCTTCTAGAAGATAGGTCATTTAAACATTGAAAATATAATTTTCACATATCTCAGTAGTATGGACACATTTTTGTAGTAAATAAAATTTTATATACTACCGACAATAAATTATTCCAGATGAAGCTATAGTCTGTGCATGAACATTTGAATTAAGGGAAAAGTTCTAACTATGAATACTACTTGATATGTCCTTTTAATGTCAGTATGAGCTACTTTGAAGCACACTTTTTGCAAAATATTTTACAACCTAAGAAACACTTACTCAAAGAACTTTTAAGTTGGATTTCAACAGTCTTATCCCATCATTGATTACTGTGCAATTTATTAGAAGGTGAAAGCAATCTAGAAATGCTGCATTACAGTAACAGTATCAAAAACATGACAGTGCTTGAAATGATTCTATTTGCCTTGTGATAAGATGACCTTCACTTACTGAAGAATGGAACAGAAATAAAAAGGTTAAATCAATTGCACAGGGTGAAGCCTACCCAAATTACAGCTTAAAAGATGAAAACTGGAATACAGGTGTCCAATTTTTACAGTGCACTGGAGAAACAAAGCCCTTGCAGTCTAACTTTGTTATTGTTGTGGCGTGACAGCAATCCAAAGTTCCCGGTTCAGGTAAATGAGACCTGCACTACACCAACTCAGCACTAACAGTTTAATTTATTTCACGACATGGAAAACACAAACCCCCACAGATAGTCTTTATTATGTAATGGTGAACAGTTTTACATTCTAGAAGCACATTTGGGAATGAGACAAGACAGTTAATAGTCCAAGTAGCAACACAGGTTGTAATTGGATAAGTGAAAGTCAGAGACTAACTCGGAGCTATGTGACTAGTGACGTAATTGTCATATTGTGTCAAAAATTTAATTTAATAAATCTGTACATAGCTATGACAATAGCCCCTTAGATGCTGAGGTGCACTCTATACTTAGACACCTGACAAGATGTAGAAGGCTGAACCAGCTGCAGTGGGAGCTGTGTTGCAGAGGGCCCATGCTGCTGGAAGCTGGACTGAGGATGCCCTGGGTATATGGTGCCAGTCTCAAATTAATTACAAGGCCTGGGCCTTTGATCTGTGTAAGCATGAAGAGTACAAGTGTCATAAACTGGAACAGAAATTGCTAACTATGCTCATTCTTCTTGGGAAAAAAAAGTATTGGAAATCACTTAAGTGATGTGTATCAGTTATTGTGACTACTTCACCCCAAAATCCTCTATAAGAGCACCTGAGTAATGATCTGCTTGTCTCCAACCCTCTGCATGACCCTGTGGGTATTCTTCTTCCCTAACTCCGTACAAGCCCCACTGCATATCCCTTCTCATCCCTGCACACGTGGTTACCCGAGCTGCTATCCCTCATAGCTGTGCTTTCTCTCATTCATAAAGGCAGTTTCATGGGTTAGTGCTCTCTTGCCTGGTCCATTTTTACACACGCCTCCCTGAGCCAGCACAGAATGCAGAGCCTCCTTTGTTTTGGAAATCATTGCAGTCATACTTTTCACATCTTCATAGAACTAGCACCTGACATAAAAGGTACCTACTCTAAATTTGACCATATTTGCTCCTTTACTCTTCCTACTCAAGACAAACAGGACTTCAGATAAAAACTTTGGACCATAATGCCCTTTTACCTAATTTTCCAAAGTCCCACACATGAGCAATACTATGCAGGGGACCCTACTCACCCCTCAGATGTAACCTTTAAAAAGCTGTAATTTCTATTTTTTGCATGATTTAAATCTCTTCAGTTATTAAATGCATACATCAACATGCCATTCCTAAAAATAATACAATTTTAAATAATAATATTAATAACAACAACATCAACAGTAATAATAATAATAATAATAATAATAATTACCTGTTTTGCTGCATAAGGATGAGGCAAACCACCAACAAATATGGATCCTGTTTCAAGCCAATGAGAGCTAGACCAGTAATTTCTAGTTATAATTGTATTTGAAGATAACTTCAGGATTGACATTTCTGCTTCACATGGTACCATGCCTTGCCTGCACAAATGCACAAATAGGCACATTTTAGCACCATATATTATTTACATTACTGTCTATCTGACAAATTAATTAGGCTGTTACTAAACCAATAAGGAAAGAAAATCAAGTAAATAGCTGTTTTGTATTATAGAACTATAAATATAAAAGAAGCTGCTAACAAGCTGTAAGTTGACATATCTTTGGGGTTTGAAATTCCATTAAAATGAAGCCATATTGTAAATCAGGGCAGTTTAATTGATAAAAAAAGCCAAGGCATATAAATGACTAAATAAAAATACTTAGACAATTTTTAATAGTAACAAGAATTTGTAATTTGTAAAAAATACATCAGTTGAACTGAAATATTTTAAATATCCCTCTTTCTCATCACACACACACACAAAATAAAAACCACAAAAGCGATTTAAAACAAGCTGCAGAGATACTATAATAATATACTTTAGAAAGTGCAGAGATACTATAATAATCTGTAATTCTTATCTTCAAAAGCATCATTCCTAAAGCTGAAGTCAGTTATATTAGGCCCTGAAATTAATATATACATTCCCATTTCCCTCCTCCATTCACACACCTTCTTAAAAATGTTGCTGCTAATAACGTGCATACATTGTAATAACAAACCAGGTAGGTAGGAAGGTACCAAGCAAACAACTTGGTTTCTTTCAATTTTTTAAAATGATGTAAAGGTCATTTGCATTCCAATAGCCAACTGGCAGCAATCACTTTATCTTCATGTAAGAAAGCACAATAAGAAATATCAGAACTAAACCAGTTTTCTCATGGGTAAATTTCTTCCAGCTTATCATTCTCTTTGTACATGAAACAAATCAGAGTTCAATCGTCTCTATATTTAACGTTATACAATAATATGTAATATGGGTGTCACAAAGAATCTATGTGAAAACAGCACATACAAACCACCCCCACAACCCAAAAAACCCAAAACAGAAACCTACAAAACCACAAACCAACAATCAACAGTTCTGGAAAATTTGCGTAGGATGCAGTAGGTATTGTATGAATTCAGTTTATATCTGACAATGCAAAACAACTTTCTGAAAATTCTTACAAAACTGAGAATTATAAGTTTTCCTAACTATATTTTGTCATACGGTAATATATGGATTCTCAAATATTATTTCATAAAGTCCTCTATGTGTTTTCAACTGACATAATGGAGAGCTAACGTTAGTAACACTTGCAAACAGTTCTCTATGTTCTCCATGTAATTCTGTTTTGAGATACTTTCAGAACAATATGCAAACATGGTGATACGTATTTACAGAAGGGCCTATAAATATTTGTATATGCAAAATGGGCTGTCCATCCTAGCAAATCACTACAGGTGGAGAATCAGAAAATTTGGTTTGTTGCTAAAATCAAGAATGAAGAAGAGAAATAAACCAGAGTTTTGATTCTGTGGACTGAAAACTAGCATCTTAATGGATTGATTCGGGGCATTTTTTTGTTATCCCCTCAAATTTTTTTTTAACTTGATAATTAATGGCTAACATGAATGTGAAAAAAGGAGCTAAATGTGTCTGGAATCAAGGAAAGAAATGCTTTTCCAAACATTTTTTTGGATACTGTAAAAGGGCTGCATGTCCAAGCACACACACAAGGTTCTGCAAGACACTGTTTTCATTAATGACTTACAAAGGAAGTTCACTGATAATGTGTGTAACTAGCACAATCATTCTCTGTAGCTCTATTTACAATGGTCAAGAAATTTTTACTATTGTTTGAAGCCAGTATGACATCCTGTATATATCATTCTACAGAAAATTGTGGCATTGACACTTCAAAGGAAAAAAATACGATTTTGTAAATATCTAAAATTTCTTCTCTTCCTGATAAAATGATATTGAAATTTTAAAAAACATAATAATAAGATAGCAATATTTCAGAAATATTGTATATCAGACTTGTTTTAATGCAGCATAATTCTTAACATGGAGTGGAAGAGGGTCAAGGAGGAACTGCCAGGCTTTTTTTTAACTATTTGACAGATGTGCTAAGTGAAGTACAGCTGCTCAAACAACTTCTTTTCTGTTTTTCTCTTAATTACTATTTCTTCTACATGTTTTGAGATGTTAATGTTGTAACTAGTTACATGACCATGTATGTACTTCTATCACACAAACACGATATTGATGTAGTTCTTTTTACATTAAGTTTAGACATATTTTTAGCTTGTCCATAATAGCTTATATGACTGATATGTAAAAGTATTTTTGTGTGCATATATCAAAAGAATATTTTGAAATTAATTCCCAGTATTTGGTGTCAGAAAACAAGTTAATACAATTCAAAGCATGAGCTGCCTTTGCCCTAAGCTTGTTAGAATGTCAGCCATGCACCTCTGATTGTGTTTGATTGAATCTAGCAGGGTCTGGCCAAATTAGAATAATGACTTTAAACCATTATTGTTTAGTATTTGCTGATGATACAATCACTGGGTCATATACACACTCTATGAAATTTCCATCAGGCTTTTAAAATACTTTTTCTACAATCAGCACATTGGGTGCTTTAAAGGTCAAGTAAGACGACAGGGCTTTTTGCATAATTATAAATTTGGAAATGCATACAGCAACTCTCAAGCACTTTTGCTGGGTAAGCTACCAGTAATTGTGCCTCAGTCCAAGCTAGCAGTAATAGTTCACAGTTTCCTCATTTGTAATCACACAAATGTAGTGATTAAATACTGGCCTATTAATTATAACCTGAAGATGAATTCTGTCTAAACAGTACTAAATCCATTGTTCAGTGCCTTGCAGGTTAGAACGATGGAAAGGTCAGACAATAATTTGATAACTATTGATAAAACAGTCCCTAAACACGGCAATGTCTGTATGAAATCCAAGTCCCTTTACATAATGTCTTTACCTTCTGACACTTTTCAGTGATGATTAAGTGACATTTTTAGGATCATCATAGAATGGTAAAAAAGTGAAAAATACAAATGGTAGAAGAGGCGGAGAGAGAGGGGGATGTTCAGAAAAAGTATTGTGTCAGTCATGCTGTGCAGTCTTGCTGGGAATAAAAATTCTTTAACCTGTTTTTTCTGATAGAAAAAGGGAATCTTTTGTTCTAGAAGCAAGATAGAAACTTTCACCTGTCTCTAGAAATTTCACTTGAATGTGGCCATGCTAGACAACAATAATTCAGTAATACCATTAAACTGTTCAGTTTGTAATATTAGCATTCTGTCTATTAAATAAAAGCAACAAGATATTTAAAACATCTATACCAAATATAAGTTGTGAACCACCAGAAGTAAAAGAAGTTTTATTATCATATATTATAAAACAAATAATCCCTATTTTCCCCAATTGTATTGAATACAATTGTTTAATTAAAGCTGAGAACATATTTCTCTTTCATTATATTTATTTATTATTTATGGATTTATTAGCTTAAAAAAAGACAACTTGTTTTTCACTCAGTATCTGGAGGTTTGCATTTTCTGGTTTCATACTCAAACTGTTCCTTGCAGTAGAATGTTTATTTTCATAAAATTATGACAAAGCAATAAACCTACTCTCACTACAATCAAGAGTAACTTTTTCTTAATGCACATTTAAAAGGCTGGATCAGTTTCAACCCAGCACTGGTTTTGAAATCTTTATGGCTTTTCAAGGGTGTTTGAGGCAACTTTAGGAATGGAACGTCTGGACCTCTCTACTCAGAAAGTTTTACAGGTTTCAGTGTTGAAGGTTTACAAAATCTGACCGAATAAAGCACTGAGCAACCTGTTCTGACCTTGGCTTGCCCTGCTTTGAGCAGGAGGTAAGGCTAAAGACCTCCTGAAGCCCCTTTTGCCCTTAAATACCCCGAAATTCTACAATCCTAAGACACTAAAATCTTCAGCAAAGAAAACCCCAGCAATTCTGTACAAAAATAACCTTTACGGAATAGGTAGAATCTCTTAGTACCTGCAATAGATTTATCTAGATAGAATATATACCAGTTCACTCACAGTCATTAGATTTTCATGCTACAGTAAAATGCATAATTTGCCCCTGCTCTCATCTCTTGGTGCTGACTTTGCCCCACTGAGAGACCAGGTAATACACATTTCCATGTTGCAGATGAACTAATTAGTCAACAACATATATTTTCTCATTTCTCTGATAGCGTATTTCCTGGGTCTGAAGCTAGTTTCTTGGTCTGGTCTTAAATTTAACTGTTATTTAGCTAAACAAATGAAGATAATGAAGCTAAGGATGCAAATTTCTCTAATAATGCTAGGAAAGGAGGAAATGAACTTTGTTTCCTATTCTAATAAACAAACAAAAAACCCCAAACAAATAAATAAATGTATGTTGTGACCAACCCAAGACAATGTAGTACCCCTTTTTCTTTTCACAGAATCATACTTACACTACTACACTAAAGTCCACAGCTTGAGTTCAAATCCTGACATAGAACCATCCATATTTTTACAAAGTTATCACTGTTTCTGTTACAGTTACCATGGAAGTCAGATATTATCTTCAATTGTGAAACTTGTAAAGTTTACTGGTTAGTGCAATTCAGGAATCATTTCAAACGCACCTTGCCAAATTATTTTACCATAAAAGTTTTTACAGACATGACCTCAGACCTGCCAGTTGGCCTCAGTCCAGAGACTAGCCTTCAGATTTCAGTTTAATTTACTACTATAGATACAGCTAAAGAAAAAACAACTATCTATGCCTCTGGCCCTTTCTGTCTTTGCAGTTTCCTGCTTCTAGTTTCTTGCTGCTCACATCATACCAACCATAGATACTACTTACAGAAATTAAACTTGGAAAACTATATGCACTTATTTAAAGATGATGTAGATGTAAGTGTCACTTAGGGAAAATTTTGGCTCAAATTAGAGTCCTGTATTCAAGTATTCAGACAGCAGAAAGTTGAGAATTGGATTTAGACTTACAACAATGCAATTTTAAGTGAATCTTAAAGACTTTTTTTAATTAAAAAAAAATAGGAATGAGAAATGGGAATTCATTATTACATCAGCTCCGCAGGTCAATATTTTTTCTGATCTCTATACCCTTTCTTCTCCTTAATATAAGTTCTATGCTTATGGCAAAGCAGCCACAGAACACTGAACCCACTTTTAGTATCCGTAAGTACCCTTTAATGTTCCATAGAAAATAATACAGAAAAAGGCCTGATGTATTGTTATTGGCCTGTTATTAGAGTCCTATTTTACTGTTTTTATGTTTCTGTCCCTGTGATAAGCTGCTTCAGAAGATAAAGTAGAAAATTTTAATTCTTGTAAGTGACACTAATGATCTCTTTTGAGATCCAAAGCAAAATAAAGTAGCTGTGATAGAAGCATTTTTAGCATTTTTTTTAGTAAAACAATCTGAGGAAGAAAACATCACAATACAGCACAAATTTGTCACTTGCATGATTCGAAATTTTAATGTCTGAATGTCTTCTTTAAGGTAGAGTTCTCAGAATGTGTAGAATGTGAAGAATGTGATTTGTACCCAACATCTAGCATGACTAAGTAAGCTTTTATGTTAAAGAGGTTGTAAAACAACAGTTTATATCAAACTAATTGGTGGTATTAAATCATTATTAACTGTTATTAGGATCAATTTAGTATAATTAAATCCATTGCATTCAATGACATTACTAGGAAAAGGCGGTTGCTTATTCTCTGTTGATTCTTAAAAAGTTTGTGAAAAATAGCCACTCTGGAAAATTAAAAAATATGCGCAACATCTTAAGCTTCAATTTCATAATGGGTTTTGATTTCAATTAAGATTTTTTTTAACATTGCATTGATGCAAAATAAAATAACATTACTTCACTGAAAAGAAGTGCCATAAGTTTTAAACTTTTGTTTTAGTTTTGTTGATCAGTGCAGGGTGGGATTTTTTTCCTGTACTCAGACAGCTGTGTAAGCACAAAGTCTACTTTCATTATTTTCAATTTCCGGAAACGAAATAATAGATACAAAAAATATTAATGTCAAGTTTCTCTGACATAATTTCCAGGTTTTATCCATTTCCACTATTCCTTTCTCTGCAACATCTTAGTTCTCGCTAAATGAAGAAAGTAATTGCTGTAGTGACTTCAAAATAGCAAAAGGTATTCTGCCATGCCTGGCAATGCAGGACTGAGATCTTTCCTACACAGTCCAAAAGGAGTATCATTGTGTAGCATCAGCAGTATAACCCCATGAATATTTACTGACAGAAATTTTGTTTCTGAAAGAAAGTTAAAGTGATCATTTTAAGAAGATAAACTCCAAGCTAATGTTTTAAAGAAATTCTGAAGTTAGTGGAAGGCTGTGAGTATATACAGCAGATAACATGGAGCCTGGATGATCTCACAGTCATCTTATATAGTTACAGGTGTGGCTTGAATGGAAGCTTAGGCAAAGGACCCTATATGATGGGACCTATGATTGGAAATGCGGGTCAGTAGCCAAACAAAGAAAGAAGAAGAATAAAGTTGTTTAAATGGGGAAAAACCAACCAAGACTTTTGAGGCCAAAAGTGTCCCTTTGAAGGCATTCTGAATTGTCTCCCCTTTGTTAGAGTAACTTATCCAAAAAGACATGAGCCCCCTAATTAAGGATAGATTTTATTTAGCACACAAGATAGCTAGATTCTTAAAAGGTTATTTTTTTAAATAATGAAAATGTAGCAATAAGCATGATTAAATAAAGCCTTGAAAGCAAATTTATTCTCCAACTTGAAATAAATTTTCTACTAGATAGAGTTGTTCCTAAACAAAATCTCCCTTCCATGGCTTTACAAGGCTCACCTTAGTGCTTGGCACCTACAGCAGGAAGACTCTGTCTTCTTTTTTTCAGAATTTTCTGTCTGTGCTGCTGCTGCAGGCTCTGTGCAAGCTCCATCCCGTCCTCCAGGGAGAAAAAGCTTATTTGCTTTCAGAAGAGGTGCAGTCTCCCTGCCTCCAGATAAGTCTGACTGAAAGGGATTCATGTGGAATAAAGTAGAAAGCCAGCTTCCTTCTTGCTAAGTAGGAGTTACAGTGTACAGAATTCACACAGCACTGTCTGAGTAAACAAGACTGCTATACTGTTTGTCTTTTTATTTGCATATCCTGCTTTATTCAGTAGAGAAAAGGATTGCTTGCGTCTTCTTTCAAATACTCATGCTGCCTAATATCTGCTGCAGTACAATAACTTTAATAACAATTTATGTCTTCAGGTTTCTGAATGCAATGTGCAGTGCCTAACAGCATTTTTCTCCCACTACAGAACCAGCTAATTATTTTCATTTCTCCATTTTCCAGACATGTCTCAAATAACAGAGTGGTGAAAAGGTATCTGGCAGACAAAAAGATCTTTGAGGTGAGAGTAAATTACACCTCTTACATGTCTTTGCTGCTGGCTCAGTCGTGAGCATTACCTCAATACCTGAGACACAGGGTTAGCAGGGTCAGAAGGGAATCTTTACCTACCTTTTATTTTCCACTTTTTACGAAGTACTGGCTGAGGTTTGCCGGACAGAATTATCTGTATACATAAACTGCTCACTAATGCTGTGGTTTAGGAAGAGGTGACCACAGTAAAGTGTATCTTAGAAAAATATTTAATAGAAGGACTTGATTTAACTGAAGTCTATGTTTTTTCATGGACTGCAAACAAAATATTGATCATCTAAGATATAGAAGAGGTCAAACTAGTGGTCCCTTGGTCGTCAAATAAATTTTTCTTTCTGGCTTGAAAATCTAAACCCGAGAAATTTTAATTTAGATAAAAATGGTAGGTTATGTTACCTTATGCTGCTGTATTCAAATTATATCATACATTCATCCATAGAGAGAAAAAGAAGTTCTTTAAAATATTTTTTAAAGCCTACACTGTATTTTTTCCACTAGGCTTCATTTGTGTTAGCTAGTATATTTACTCTTTATTAAAATGCATATATTGCATAAAATATATTGATATCACATATGAAAACATAAGTTCTTAAAATCACTTTGGTTACAAAATAAAAGACCTCAGTCCATTTAAGTGTATAAAAGGAAATACCGGGATGTGTTTATTATATATGTTAGGTCTGCTTTCCTAAAACCAAAATCCATTCAGAAATATAATACTGCTATATTCTATTACTTCTTATAAGGAAAAAATATTTAAAATGTATTTAAAAAGTCAGCTGATAATGTTGCTACTTTATTTTAAAAACTAGCAATTTGAGTTATTCTGCTAAGAAAATTTTGAATGTTCTGTGAAATCAATAATGTGAACAATAGAGTTAAGAACTGTTGTATAGATCACATGGGATAGAACAGAATTGAAATACGTTTAAACAGAGAACCAGCTAAAGACATATCCTGAGGAAAAGCCTCCATCAAATAGATAAATTGTTTAGACAATATCTCTAACAGATATGGCATTTGGCAATATGCAGCAGTCAGTAAGAGGGGCAAGTTGTTCCTTTCCTTTTTGTAATAAAGAGAGACAAACAAAGGCAATATCTAGTAAGGAAAAAATTTCTGAATTGAGAATTAAAATATACTTTTGTTTTCCATAATAAAGACACTTCAAAGAACAGTAGAAGCATTACTTTCTGGTATTTGTGCACAAAAATGATCTTCAGCTACAGAAATCCGTGCTTATTCACAAAGGAAACTGGGTAAATATAAATTAATGTATGGTTTATCTCTTTCCTTAATAATTGTTCAGCAGCAGATATAATAAATGCATTCTCCTATTCAACCTATGTATGGACCAACCCAAGTATGGATCAGTTTTCTTATCTGTTTTTTAGTAAGATGCTTTATTGGTCTCTAGCATCTACAGAGTCATTATTTCCACAGTGCTCTAAGTCATTAAAAAGGGAGAATTATCATAGAATAATACATTAAGGTTGGAAAAGACCTCTAGGATAACCCAGTCAAACCATTAACCCAATACTGCAAAGTTCATCACTAAACCATGTCCCTAAGTGCCACCTCTAAATTTTTAAAAAATACCTCCAGTGATGGTGACTCAACCATCAAGGGCAGCCTTTTCCAGTGCTTAACAACCAATATTGTGAAGAAATTTTTCGTTATACTGAACCTAAATCTCTCCTGCTACAACTTGAGGCCATTTCCTCTTGTCTTGTTACCTGGGAAAGGGGACTGACCCCACCTGGCTACAACCTCCTTTCAGGAAGTTATAGAGAGCAACACGGTCTCCCCTGAACCTCCTTTTCTTCCAGCTAAACAACCCCAGCTCCAAAATAGAAAGATACATTAAAGTACATTTAAATTATAAAGTATTTATGAGATAAAGTAAAAAATAAAATTAGTCACAGGAGGCAATATTACTGGCTTGATTCCTCCTCTACTTATCTGTGAAAGGCTTAAAATCAAATTAATTCTATGTAAATGCACTGTGCACGTTAGCAGAATGAACTGGAAAACATATATATTCTGACTAGCAAGATTTCAAAACTTTTCCTTTATTTAGTGTTTTTTGATTCTTATTTGGCTTCAATTTCACAGTTCATAAACCAGAATCTCCTTTGATTCTGTTGCTTCAGTCCAGCATTACCATTTCTGTGGTACTGTCATGCTCTGCTAGCAGGCAGTAATAGTGTCACCGTGTAACAGAAATCTTCAGCCCCCAGAAATTAGTTGTCCACTTTTTGAGCTACTTGTGCCAATAGCCAATCTATGCTGTTACAAAACTAGCATCTTTTTCCTTTCACGAGTATTCCATAATACCCATTTTGGGGTATTTCCTGCTCATTTTTCCTGCTCATCTGTGTGACAGTTACCGTATGTATTTGGTGTTAAATTTCTTTATCTTTGTCCAAAATCTCCAAAGCAAAATGAAAAAAAAATCCTTCCAATTTTTTTCATGATCAACTCATTCCTATTTTTCTCTTTACAAACACAGGTCTTGACATCAGTATCAATATTTCCAATGTTTTAATTATTTTCATTCCATATTAAATGAAAATGCCTGTATTTCTAAACTATATTCTCAAATCAGTTTGTTTTCAGTGATTTAGCATCTCTGCAATGCATATTGGACAATAAGTAGCAGATATAATCTACTTAGGACTTAACATACAGTGAAAGTAAGAAAATACAAATCTCATGTTATTACCAGTGTTAACATATCATAAATAAATTGGACTAAGTATAATAACATCTACTTTTTCCAAGTAAGCTTCACTGATCTGGGAAAAGTTTCAGACCATATAAAAATTAGAAATTAGGTAAACCAGCACTTATATTTCATTCACCCCTAGTTTTACACTAGGCACTTTAGAAGGGTTGAGAAAAAGACCAGCATGACTGTGGCTAAGAAGGTATGTTTGTGAAGACCCTGTCAATGGCCAATTTAGAGGTCCAGCAAATTCCTAAATCTTTTGTGTTGGTAACAAATATAAAACAGGTTAAACCCTGCTGTGTCCACATACTTAAACTTCTTGCAGCTGATGCAAGTTCATTGAGAGCTTTCTTGGGGGATGCAAAGAAAATTAAAAGACCCTGAAGCTATTTTATATCAAGAATATATTTCTCACTGCATTTTACAAGTATTGAATACAGTTCTCTTACTAAACAGCAGGAATTGCTAATAATGTGTTTTGACTTACACTGGTTTTTGAGGATATGGACCATTAAATATGTTTTCATTAAGTAGAGTATATGAAATTTACATGGTACATGAAACAACAAGTGAGTGACTTCTTCACCCATAAGCTGTAATGCCAAAAATGAAGGTCAAAGTTCAGCACCTTTGTGATTAAAAAAAAAAAAAAAAGTGAATTTACAATAAAAGTGAAATAAAAAGTACCAAAGACAAACAAAACAGAAGCATCTGCAGGATTTGCTACCTACTTTATCTATCATGTGCTTATCTTACCTGCCTAAAAGCCCCAGGGAAAATATGAGGTTTGTAGCATGGTGTGAAGGATAATAAATACAGCATACTTTGCACCATATGGATTATCTCAGACCCTCATACAAAACTGTCAAAACCAAGCAATCTACAAGCTCCTGAGTGAGCATATGTTGCATTATGGCATGATTAGAAAGATCTTTCTGACTAGAGGAATCAGACGACTTTTACGTCTCAAAAGCAAGACAATCAAACACCAAAAGTCCTATAGGTAACTAGTGCAAAGCTCTAATTCCAAACAATAGGACTTAAAGGAGAGGAATAAAACACCCTTTCAAAAGCAATTGCCAGATTCTGCAGTCAGTTTCTGACGGAGCACCTCCACCAGATTTTAATCCTAATGATCTCAGACAATTTAAAAAATTTCAATGTGGATAGACATATAAAAGAATGAAGTGTAATCATGATATCTACTGCATAATCAATTTGCTAAAGCAATTGAAAATTATGATCTGAGACTAAAATTAAAATAAAAATATTTTTCATATAATTGAGGAAACTATTTTTATCAGTACTGAAATGGAGAATATTGGGCCAAGAAAAGGTAAATTTCTAATATTGCTGCTGCAGTTTTGGTTTGTTTCTGCAATACATATTATCAACTTGCTTTGATGACAAACATTGAAGACGAAAAATCTTAAAGCAGTTAATGGAGGCAGAATTATAAAGGCTAGAATGAGAAGATTGTGGTCGAACATCCCCTGCATTGCCAGTAAGAAAACTGATCTTCACTATAAAACCAAACATGTAAACCTTCCAGTGCTTGAGTCTAATATTTCCTTCCCTTCATAATATCCTGCAGTAATCCAATCCCTCTGGGATATTGCCCATATCCATTTTCCACTGTAGCTCACTCACTTCCCTGGTAACATTCCTAAGAAAATTGAAACAATAGTCAGAATTGTGAGTGAAACAGCTGCAATGAAGTTTCATTAACAGATTTAGTACACAACTACAATACCTTACACATGAAATGGAACTCTCAGGCTCTGTTGAGACAAACCTTGGCAACATGTTGGTTTTAGCAACCAATGCCACAAATTAGACTAATCTAATGCAAAAAGTTATATCCTAACTCAAATTATTCAAGATATCCCAGATTTTGAAGCAAATACAGTCCTTATATTGTATCAAAATTTATTAAATTACTACAGGTTTTGTAGTCACAATGTTCCATCATCAAGAAAAATGTACTTTAGCAATGCTGCTATTTTTCTTTCAGCAGGAATATAATGGTGAACCATGAGAACTGGATAAAGGACATTGTTTGACAGTAATATGCACGTTTATTTGCAAACATTATATGGTATGACATTCCTTTTGTTCACATAGGAATTATTTCTGTGGGATAAATGATGCAGTAAAATGTTCTCCTGTAAGCAGAAAAGGAAGATGCTATCACTATCTAATTTTCACTGTACTTAAACTGGTACTAAACAGCACTCACTATTTTTAAGTCTACTTTCGTTTACTGTGATACTGTAGAGGGAGCATGCTCTTTGAAGATGGCTTATCTCCAGTAGCTGAAATGCATTGCTTTTCCTGAACTGAAAAGACAAATCCTTTCCAACACAGGACTACATCAAAAGAGCTACAAACAATTAGGATTACATAAAAAAAGTAAAAATTAGCATTTTCTTTCAAAAAATTTTTTTTTATTGTTATTATCCACACTGTCTGTTCATAACGCTTAACATATGCACAATAAAGTCAACCACATGTGCATATCCACTATATTACAATACGCATTATCTCCTACATTCCCATTTAACTTCACTGGTTTCCCAGATATCATTGTTCAAAATTTAACATATTTATCTCACTGAAAATCAGTTCTGAGAAGATTAAATGTTTGCAAGCCTTTAGAAAGTTGTTGAGTAAGTTACAGCAATTTTTCACCAAAGTTTTGTTAAGTTTTATTATGCTGTATTACACTGCAGTTGATTAAATGAGATTACAACTTTATAAAATAATTAACACATATTTCTAAATTGACTCTATTAAAAGTAACTGTTAACAATATATATTAAAGGTATATATAAAGGTAAAAAGGTATATATAAAGGTAAAAAATGTAAAGCATATATATACAGGATATATACTTTATAATTACCTTAAGTACATGTGAAAATGCATGAGATGAGAGTGAGAAGCAACTCCAAATCTTTCTGACATCTACGTCACTAAGATTTTGAATCTTAGAATCATAGAATCACAGAATTTTTTAGGTTGGAAAAGATCTTTAAGACCATCAAGATCAACAGTTAAACCAGCACTGCCAAGTCCAACACTAAACCATAGCCCTAACTGCCATGACTACATGATTTTGAAATATCTCCAGCGATGGTGACTCAGCCACTTCCCTTTGCAGCCTCTTTCAGCGTCTTACAAGCCTTTCTGTGAAAATTTTTTCCAAATATCTGACCTAAACCTCCCCTGGTGCAACTTGAGGCCATTTCATTTTGTCTGATTTCTTGTTAGTTGGGGGAAGACACTGACCCCCACCTCACTATAGCCTCCTTTCAGGGAGTTGTAGGGAGCTATATGGTCTCCCTTCAGCCTCTTTTTCTCCCAGCTAAACGGCCCCAGTTACCTCAGCCCCTTCTCATAAGACTCACACAATTGGCCTTGACCCATGGATTCATTCTGCCCAGATCCCTCTTGCAGAGCTTTCTTACCCTCCAGTGGATCAACACTCTCACACTAGGTGTTATCTGCAGAATGTCATCTTAAAACAACATCCAAAACTATTTCCAGTTCTTCGAAACTAAGTAGAACGATTAATTTTTAATTGCTCTATAACCAGCCTGAATCCCATAAACGGTATGGATGCCTTCTTTTTCAGCAGGAAAAATAAGTGTGGCCTATTTCCTGAGATGTCCTGAAATGATTTCCTGCAAATGAAAGAAAGTTCCTTTCTTTTTAGGCTCAAATAGAAAAGCAAAATATAGAGATTAGGTTGGTTTTCTTTTGTCATGAGCTATAGTAACGGGCTGATTTAGAGACTCAAGTTATTTTCTACTTGATGGGGTAGGGGGAATATGCATAGAATATGTGTACTCATTAAAGCATCATGGTAATTAGTGGATCTCTGAGGGATGACAATGACATGGCAGTTTGACTGCTTCAGTGCCAGGGGAAAGGCTGTTCTTGTCAAGACTTCCACATTACTGAGATTTCAGGTATTCATACTTTTCAGGACCTTAAATCATTCTTAAAATGAACAACAAAGGAATAACAATTAAATTCTAATGGATATAAACTATCTAAGTAACTATAAATTTTATGTCTCCTCTCCTTATCCCCTTTCTGTGTCACTTGGGATTTGTCTTCTTTGGGATCCCCTCAGCTGTCTTTAATGGGCTTGCAGAATACTTGGGTATTTAGTCTCGATTCATGTAGAAGCTGCTAATGATTTTTATCATCTTTATATCTCTTCTCTAAAAAACATTTTCCAATTTACTTTCTCTATTTCTCTATTTGATAGGGAGAGGGAGTCATAACCAGGAGATAAACAGAACTCTGTATGTTACTAGATTTTAGAGAATCTCACTTTTATCAGTGTCATAGAGATTCTGTGCTGTATTTATTCCTGGTCACAGAGGAGCTTACTCTTGCTTTTAGCTTCCATTACCATAGCTTGGTTTATGGTGTTCCTTTTTGGGTGATGAACAGAGCTGCAGTGGATTGCTGGCTTTTGCTCCTTGCATTAATTTGTGTATGTTACTGAGTGGTCTGGACCACGAGTGTGGTTTTACTTGCTGGAAAAAAATATGGTAGTGATGGTAACTGAAATGCAGTAGCAAAATTTAATTCTCACTGCCACATCTGAGGCAACAAGGTACAGTATAATGGATACACACTCCACTACATTTCCCATGGAAGGAAAGGGGGACAGTATTGCCCTGCAAAAGTTCTTCATTTCACGATGTTTGGACAGATATAGCTATAAAAGGCCTATTCCAGGAAAAGGTTTTTGTTCCCTCTGCACTCCTTCACCAACTTTTTAAGGACTAACTTACTTCTGAGAGACAAGCAGACAGCTGTCTTGCTTTCTTCTTCTGGACGAAATGACTGGATCTATTTTAAGCTACCTAGTAGGAACTAGGCACCCAGACAACCCACTAGGTGCCTAACTTTCCTATAAAGTGAACCCAAAACTTTCACTTCCAAGGCTGTGGATTCTATGAGCATGGATATTTGGTCATTAGATACATCCATGTACAAAAACCAAGGAAAGCCAACTACCTAGGTCATTTTCCTACCTCATTTTATTTTCATTTCATTCTCCTTCAGTTGCAAGTATTATTACTTTTACAGGAATAATATATCCTATAATGAGTTGCAAGTAAGTGACAGCAATGAAAGTCATGATACAGTTTCTATCAATTTTTTTTTCACAATATTCTTCTATAAGTCACACTCTCATTGTTGGAAATTCAACTATTTCTTGGACTGAGTAGCTTGGAGCTACTGCTCAGCATCTTCCATGACTGAATGTTTATGTTTGTTACAGTAAATGAGAATGAGAGTGAATTCAATGAGAATGAATTTATTTCCACTAAGCACATCAGGGATGCGATGAGCACTGTCCAACTGTAGTTATAAACATTCTTTCCATGTATGTCTACACTGCCATAACATGATTTTCCTGTATATGTTCAGGTATCATAATTAATGAGATATAATATCTGTGGAATTTACTAACTGTCCAATCTATATGCTCTTTGAAACAATGATAAAAACAGACAACAGTAAACTTACCTAATTTGCACATTATACCAATGTCCATTGTCCACTCTAGCAGTGGTGGTGATGTTTTTGACTTCTGCTGCTTCATCACATAAATACTGGTACTACAGAGTGGGAAAAGGTTTAATTACATTATTTCTCATAAATAAACAGTTTCAGGCATAAAAACTTGAATTTTAAAATAATAAATGGTTTCGAAAAAACCTGAAGGATGTCATGCATATCAAGGAAAATTAATGTTTCATTAAAAATTCTGGATAAGGAAGCCTATTGTACCAGAAATATACAAGTACACATATATGCTTCCTAACCTGCATGAAAATGCTTTAATCATTGTGTATTGTACAATCAGATATTATGGGTCTGATTTGCAAAGAAGTTGACCATCCGCAACACATCTGAAATTAACACTGGCCATAGGTGAATTTTACTTACCATTTTATGGCTTCCTTACACTTCCAAACACGTAATGTAGCATGCAGGCTTGAGCATTTTGGAGCACCATTTAATTTCCTATACTAATGTGAACAAGCACTTGATTTCATGGTTTGTCTACTTGTAATTGTAGCTTGATTGTGAGCTTAGAACCATTTGTTCATTGGGCCTTAAATCTACATTTAATTGACCAGCTTTGTGAATGATTAAGTGAATTCAATTAGTTTTAACATGGCACACTGGGATCTCTGAATAGATTTGTGTCAATTAAAGTACTTTCATATTTTATGGTGCTTATGATATGTTAGAAAAATATTTTTCTGCATCATTACTTTACCATGAATACAAGTAAGATGAACTTAAAGCCATCAACATTTTCTAAACCTAGGATAACTTACTGCCCGTAACTAATCTCATTTTTTTTTTTTTTTTTTCTGGACAAAGATAGTCACAAGATAATAAGACAAAAAATCACAACATAAAATAAAGTAAAAGGTAGTTTTCTTTTTTTCTGTTTATCTTCAGTTTATATATCTGTTTAGTATGGTCATGGTCTTTAAACATGAAGGAAAAATGCTGTTTCTAACAGACATTTCACTGCTCTTACAAAAGAATATAATTACAGATACTTTAGGAAAGCTTTAGCAGGAAAATATGAGATAAGTTATGAGAAAGATAACTTTTAATATCTTTTTATATCCTCTGTAGCATCTGCCTATGTCTTCATAAAGCTCTAGCTCTATGTCTTCCTCAGAAAGGATGGAATGATTCGTGGAAGGTAAAGACATACCATGATACACACTTTACTCTTTAAAGTTTACAAACAAATATATTCCTAGTTAGTCTGTCCACAAAAACCAAAGAAATGGGCTTCTTTCCTGACCCTGTGGAACTGTGATTTTAATAATAGATGAAGTGAAAGATTTCTACATAGAGAGACATGGTAAAAAAGGATGCACTTTATTCCCTAATACGGTAAATTTTCCTATGACAATTCACTCAGTTCCTATGCCTATGTCATGAGCTTTCCTTATGACAATTCTAATGAAGTTCCTTTTGAGGAAGTTCAGTTAGTTTACGTATAAAATACAGTAACTTAATTTGTACCACATGTGAAGACAAAACCTACATTTTTTTTGTTTTATGTTTTAATGTGTAGTCTTCTATTGCTGATCATACTAGCCAAGAACTGGACATAAAAGAGGGTAAGTTGGACAACTGTTTTCCTTAAAATACTGAAGATGCCAAGAATCTCTGTAGCTTTATTTACTATCTTCTACAGTAAGAAAAGAAAAAAAATTAAAATATTTACAAATTGAAACTTTTATTTATTTTTCCTTCAGTGGGAGATTTTGATGCCTTACCTGCAAAGTACCATTATTGATGACAAGCTGAATTAAAAAATGTTGCATTGTTTCTGGGCTCTGTTCAATATTCAGGAGAAGTCCATGAGGATTATAGGTCTTAAATTCCAGGTGGATGAAATTTTGCATGTTCAAATGTAAGCCTTGAAATTCCAGGTAAGAATCACCATAGTAGTGAGCATAACTGAAATCTGTGAATAGAATTTTGAGACATGTAAAGATATAAAGACATTTTTCTTCTTCACACACTGCTTTCTCATTCTGGTAGTGGTTGCAAAGATATAGGATAATTTTTTACATCTTTCAAGGATTCAGATATTAATCTGAAAAATGATATTAGTTTTCTTCTGTCAAAGGTTAACACTCAGAGTTTATAAAAGCAGACAAAGGTTTTGGTCAAATTATATTAAGCAAGCATATACATCAATCCCTGAAAGACTGGGCTACAAAGATGAAAGACTTGGTACATGTCTAGCAGCTTTGGATCAACAATTTTTTCAAAGTTAGGCGTTTTCATCAAACCTAGATGCAAGAACGAATGGGTTTGAAGTCTTTGCAGAAACTACACAGTATGGAAAGGAAGGAAGACATTCTACAACCTAATCATGAAGTTGGTATCTTAATAGTATATCAAATATTTTGTGGTGCTAGGGTGAAAGCTGAAAATTTCCCTTGGGTCTACATCCAACTTGTCTGATTTATCTATAAACCCCTTAACATTCAGCAACCTGTGCAATACCTGGCAAGGACAGCTCCAACTCTTGTCTAAATAGAAAAGGTATGTGAATAAATGGCTTCAAGCCCATCAGATGACATATGACTACACTTAAAAGAGGATTCTTTTATTTTTTATTTCTTCCTGTCCCCTTCTTTCTTCTTGTCTTTCCTTTCCCCACTCCTTTCCTCTACTCTTTCTTCTCCCTTCCCTTCCCTTCCCTTCCCTTCCCTTCCCTTCCCTTCCCTTCCCTTCCCTTCCCTTCCCTTCCCTTCTTTTCCTCCTTTCCTTCCTCCCTTTTCCTCCCATTTCTTTTCCTCCCTTTTCTCTCCTCTCCATTTATTGCTCACTTTCCCTCAATTTCCCCCTTTTTTTTTCCCTTTCCCATCCTTTTCTTTCTCTTTCACTTGTTGTGTTTTTACAAGGGAAGAGACATGCACGTAGGTACCTATTCATATACAGCTGCAGTCTTGCACTTTGGTTTTTGTATATGTACTTGAGATAGTTACATTTGTCTGCTCATAAAGACTTAAAAATATGGGTCCTCTTCCACACATGTAAAATGAGGACTTAAGTATTTTGATTTTTGTAGAAGCAGGTATATCCTTTATTCTCAGGGTATGCAATTGTTTTATCAGCTTCATGAGACTGATAAAAATGTAAAGAAATATTAACAATCTACCCATCTCATGAAAAATGTTGGTGAAACAATATGAATCTGTAAATAATACATAAAACATAAGTGAATTTTTCCATTTCACTTTGATCAAATTTCACTCAATCATCTCTACAGGGGTTTAGAGTATCTTTGAAGGTCACAGATCTCTTTTAATTTTCCCAAATATGTAAAATTATAATCTCTTGTGACAACAACTCCACTAGCAAATACCTCACTACATATGCTTAAATTCTGAACAAAAGTGATACTGGGATAAAACAAAAACTGTTGATGTTGAAACATTGTGTATCACTGTAACAGTATGCTGAATTTTATCCTTTTGTAACTTCACATAAACCTATTTACAAAGTCAGAGTCACTGTGGTCAAATCTCAAACAAAGCTCTTAAGAAATTCTCAGTACTATACAAGAATCATCAACATATGCATACATACAACGTGCAGTAAAATAGACCAAAAATTTCAAGCAATACCAGTTAATAACCAGTGCTTCAATAAAAGAGCTTTTACAATTTTAAATGTATCTAAAAACTCTTTTCTGAGCTATAAGCCTGTAGGTGTAAATTTCAGAAAATTTAATTTAAAAAAAATTGCACAGAAAGGTTTTTACATTTTATAGACAGGACAATTTCTCAAAGAAAAGGCTTTAGAGAATTCTTGCCAATCCCTAACCCTTGTTTGTTTTCCTTCCTGAGCTAGCCACTGAGCTCTAAATCTTTCTCTCATTCTGTTTGCCTTGAATTGCCCCCTGAATAGGTTTTGTTTATCCCAAGGAACCACTCAGTTGTCCCCACACTCCTGAAAACCTGGTATCTAACCATCTCTTTTTTTTGATCCATTTAGGAGATCAGCTTGGCTAAAAGACAGAAAAGTTACATACAACATCCCCTTCCTGCACTTCTAAATCCTTCTGTTACCTTCCCAATATTTTGGAGTTGGGTTGTTTTTATTGTTGGGTTGTTTTTTTTCCCACACTGTTCAGCATATAATAAAGCTGACATGTGAGAACGGGTCAAAACTATCTCAGCTTTTCAGAGATTTGCTAACACAAGGCTTTTGAAACCCTAAATCTCACAGAGGAGTAAGATCTGTAATCATGTGGAGAAAAAAAAAAGAAAGGTAGGTGTGGGAACAGTTTATTAATGATTCCTGAAACTGTAATTTAACTCTGATAACTGAGGCCAGACTGAATTATCTACGAAAATTCAAGGAAGACCAAACCAGCAAAAGCTAGTGGCATCTACCTTTAGCTTTATATAAGTAACTGTAGCAAGCACTGTAGACAAAACTTGTAACTTTATTCTGACCAACAAGACAATACACTCCACTAGTCCAAGGATTTGAGGCCAGTTTGGCTTCTTCTGAGAAATACATTCATGCTTCTAAACAGAAAACTTTGTGAACAAATCATTTGCAGTAAAATTACTGCATTTGCTCTGTGTCCACAAATATGGAAAGAGTTAATGGGAGAAAGCACTGAAGAATATTTAACAGGCTCCAGGTTTCTGTAAAACCCATAAAAACATACTTCTGCAATAACAAATAGTCGACATAACTTCCCACAACAGCTATTAACATAAATCACTTGTGTGGTTTTACCTATTAAGATTCTCGCATTGTTTGTAACAGTACACAGTTTCTTTTTATAGAACATAAGCTTTGCTTATAATCCTTCTACTGCACTTAGATGCAGTTTTTTCATTTGACCTCTGGAGCTGGCTTCCTAGACTGCTTTTTGTCCTAACAGAGAGGAAGCCTCCACCAAGCCTTTAGAAGAAAAAAGAGAAAAATTGAAACTGTATCATATCTTTCCCTAAGAATGCCTAACACTTGCTTTCCTAAGAAACAGACAAGCCCTTTGGCCTATAAAATCCTCTCAGCTTTAGCTTACTCCCTTGCGTACATCCAGCTCTCCATGTTTTTTGTGTTTACTAGACTGTGGGGTTGCAAAATTTAGTTTAGAACATATTATTAGAATAGTGTGAGTTTTAGTTTTCCCTAGATGGGCCCCTTGGTATTGGAATGCTTTCTTATCTCAAATAGATAACAGTTCAATGTCATCTCTAGGTTTTGCCTGGAGACAGACTCTCATTGGCCCCTTCCCTGGATGAGGTATACCCTTCTGAAGATGCCCCCGCTTTTTTCCTTCCTCTGTCCATCACTGAATTTGATATCTCTATAGTCCAGAAACCTCCAGGGCCTCTGTCCTGGATTGGCAGAAGTCTTGGGTCCACTCCCCTGTGTACCTGTGATTTGTTACTAACTATGTAATGTAGTAGGCATTTATTGTATTAATTGTTTTATTGGCTCTTGGTCCTATTTCTCGTCCCCTCTTTGTCTAAGAAGTATAAATACTCCACGATAGCCCAAGGGAGTTGTCTCTCCTGGGGCATGGTTTGAAGAAGATGTTCCCCCATGTCCCCCAAATAAACCTTTGTTCCTTTCCAACTTCGGAGAGTCCACTCTTTCTGAGATACCACAACCATGACAACAAAGAAAAAGGTGCTGCTGAGCCAAGAACCCACATATTGGTTCTGTTGAGACATGCTGAGTGGCTGAGGAGACCCAGCTGAGGGCAGCTGGGCTCAGAGAAAGCCACGCACTGCAACACTAGACTTCATATTAATGTCTGAATCTTCAAAGGTTTGAGATTCAGCTGTAATAGTAAGCAAATACACAGGAAGATCTGAAACACAGTTGACAGGCAAGCTTCATTAACTCTTGCCACTTCCTACTGGTTTTCTCTATTCCAGTGAGTACCAGCTGCATCAGCTTCACAATGGAGGCCTGCAAATTTAAAAAATTTTTGAGAGCTACACAATTGTAAGTCTTGGTTTTTAAAGGCAGGGAGATAGATAATAAAAACTTTTTATATGTTCACAAGCACGCGCTCCTGGTGATTGAGCTTTTGTCTCCATGTATTTCTATGTTTAATGCATCCCCTGCAGTTTGCATGGACTCAGGAACAAAGAGGATTATAATAATGCTCTTTTTTCTTCTGCTATTCTTTTTGTTATATTACACCTGGGAACAAAATCCTTCTGTTCAAGCTATTGGTCTTCTCTTTCTCATGGACATATATTTCATATCTTTTGTTACTCTTTTAATTAGAACTATCTTACAACATTCAAATAGAGGGCATTGTTGCTTATGGAAAGACCTGTCATGAAAACTCAGAACAATTAATTTTGTACTTGAAATTTTTATTTCTTTTTATTAAGAAGGAACACATTTCTTAATAATATAAAACTGTGCTCATAAAAGCCACTTATGTTTGTTAAAAACTGGATAATGCCAAAAGAAAAAAACTAGAAAAGCAAAACAAGAAAGTCAGAGCTTGGACTGTTTCACAGGGCTGTTTGCAGACCCCTGGAGCCCAACAGCTGACTTCCAATTGACATCCAGGTTCCAGGTTTGCACAAACAGCATGCAAGGAGCAGTGCTTCCCTTGGGACAGCCCATCAGCTTCCCCCATACAAACTGCCACGGCTTCCTCAGCCAGCGTGTGCCCACAACACTGGGCATCAGCCTTGCTACCACCTGCAGTGACCTTGGCTGGCAGGACCCAGTGACCCATGGCCACACCGATGGCAGTGCCTTTGGCTGCAATACGCTGCACAGTTCCCTCCCACTCCTCGCTGCTGATTGTTGATTGTGGGGAGGTCTCTGTGTGCTCTGGCAGCAGCTCTGTGTTGTCTGGTAGCGACAGACAAGGCAGCTGCCACTATCAGGCAGAATTTTGCATAAACACATGCGGAAAGGAAGCTGAGCCAAATGTAGAAAGGGAGTAGGCATGGCCAGAGACCATGTCCCTGTAGGTAGGGATGGGTGGGCTGTTGAGACAGGAGAGTCTTGTGATGGACCAGCAGACACACAACTTCTCAGGGCATTGCTGAAGGCAAACAAGGTTCTTCAGAAGACCCTCAGAGCCACCTCAGCCCAGAACTGGTATCTGCAGAAAGGGGCAAAGACAAGTGAGACCATTACTGAAGACTCCCTTCTGCAAGGTATGGAGGCACCAATAGATTACTTGTGCGAGACTAGAGAAGATTGCTGGCTTGAAACATTTCAGGCTCATGTGTGGGGAAAGGAGAAAGTCTTGCCCTGGCAAGGCAATGCCCTGCTCCACACACCCTGCACCCCCAGGGCCTGTATCCCAGCCCTGCAGTGGGGCCAATCCCTGTCACGTGGGAGGCAATGCTCCATACCCCGACCCTGGAGTCCCTAACCCAGCTCCTGAGTGAAAAATGACCAGAAGTCCTACCTAAGGGAAGGGCCCAGGAAAGCTAATGGGTATGTAAGCCAGAGAACAAGGCACACACAGGTCTTGACTCTACATCCTCTTGGAATTTCTCTTAGGTGAACACCACTGGAATCAGAAGTGGTAGCTATATTTGTTCTTTTCTATATCTCTTCTATCTTTCTTGTAATTCCTCCTTCCCAAAATTTGAGTAACTTAAAGTCAGATGGGTTGGAGTTTGCTAAGGGGAATAGGCTTAGAGTTTGCCAAATTAATGCTTTGTGAAATACTTTATGTTGATTTAATGTTTCTCTAACATTAAAAAGTAAAGTTTTTATTTGTATTTAAGTTTTCAGTGTTTCTCCCCTGCATCTAATTCAAATTGCAAAACATACTGTTAAATCCTTTAAAAAGACCCATTGAGCAAGCTCTGGGGCCTTACACCAACCCAACCTGATGTTCTCAGAGGCTTGACTGTCAGCTTGGCTGTCTGTCAGAGCAAGGATCTGGGATTCCACACAGGGACCAGCAGGCTTGTCCAGCTCACAGATGGTTCACCACTGTTACTCCTCCCTATGGGCACCAGCAACACTACAAGGGTAGCCCAAAGCACCAAGAGTGATTGCAGAGCTCACGGTGTGGGAGGAAGGGATGGGGTGGCCTTCAGTCCTGCCATCGAGCAGGAAGTCTTACAAGGAGGTTATTGAGCATCCAGTAAGTCTCTTTGCAGACATTAATGACAGAGAAAATATTAAATTGAAACAGGTATCTTACCACAGTAGAAACATAATTACTGTCCTATCTACAAAGAATTCATCTTCCTATTTTTTTTTTAAACTTTCACAAAATATAAAAGCAGGGTTAATGGACAATATTAATCATATCATGGGGGTTTTTTGTTACCACTTTTAGAAATTTCTGTTTCAGGTGGCCTATGCATGTAGGAGTAGGGTTTGGGTTTTTTTCACTCTCAGTGTTCTGAACGTACCTCAGCTTTCATTTTTCCTACATTTGTTTTCTCTCATAAAATCTAATTTATTTGAAGTTTCATATTTAATGTGTTTGCATTCTAAGATAAGGTAAATCTTTCCAGCAAATCCTGAAAAACACCACAGCAAAATAATCCATGAGTTTTACTCATTACTCCCTTAAATACAATAATCTACTTCATATTTGTAACCACCATTTAGGAGGTTTTAGTCTACTTTCAAATGAGTCTCATTTACTTCCATACATTTCATTTAGTCTTTCCAACTGAAACACCTTAAAGGCAGAGCAGAACAATGCTCTCCAACCATTATTTTCATTTACAGTTGCAAAGCTATTTCACTGCAATGTGCTTCACCTTTGGTTCCACATAACAAACCCACAATTACAGTGAATCCATGTTTTATGCTGTCACAGAAGTCTGTGCTGCATGACTAGCAGGGAATTATAGTTATGTTTTTCTCTCAAAGTTGAAATGTTCTCTAATGTGGCGTGTTAGACAACAATAAAATGTGGTTAACAGCCAGAACAGTTGCCAGTGCAGCCCACAAGTAGCTCTCAAGCAAAGAAAAACAACAGTCATGAATAAACACCCTTTACTGTTGCTTTCTCGTGCTTACACAGCCAGAGATTTGAGTAGCCTCAAAATTTTTCTGAAAGAAAAACATGACTATTTTAGAGCTCCAATTACTTCACAAGATCTTCCCTTCTAGCCTGAACATACACATACCCACATGCACAAACACATACATAGAATTCAGGTGCCTTAAAGGTATGGAACATCAGACCCTAAATCCCAGGAAGCTACTTCTATTTTCCTGAAGTTATTGCACATCTTTGCTTTCCTCACACATGCTTCAGCCATGTCTGTTGATCCAAGTTTCGATCTCCAGCTCCTACATGTCCAACAGCCAGTCTGCAATGCTTTTGAGTGAGGTCTCTGCTCACCTTCCCCTACTTACTCCATGAAGGGGACAGTAGGCTGCATTTTCTATTAATTTTCAGGTTTTCCCTCATTCTGTTCAAGAGTTACAGTTGGAAACAACAAGAAAACTATACATGTAATATTTTCTTACACAATTAATTTTTCATATTAAAAAATGCTGACTGCAAAGAACTGAAAATACCCTCCTTGAACTCAGGGAAAAGGAGGGCAGACACTTGTAGCAATAACCCATTTGAATTATAGGAGGCACCTGGAATGCAATTAGTGCAGGAAATTGTTTTATTATGGTCAGAAAATTATTAATAGTTTCTAAAGCAGGATTTTGTTTCCTGCTAAGGCGTAGATTTTAAATTCAAGTCTACTGCCTATGTCTATTAATTGCAGTAATAGCTTAGTGAGATTAACTGATACTTGTGTGACTGCTGCCTGCCAGTCCCAGAAGGGATTTTTCACCATGTGGGCTAGCTCATCAACATACAGATAATGGAAAGAGGTGTTATGTTCATGGCAGTCAGAAGTGAATAGATGAAATTCTCTCACTGAAGGCATAAAACATACATATATATATATATGTAAAAATCAGGAAAAAATATCAGCAGTGTGTGGTTCTGCTTCAGTTCTGCTTCTGCTGTGTTTTTTTCTTTTTAAAATGTACCATAAGAGACACAGAGAGGATCAAGTAGTATTACAGCAGAAATCAGGAGCAACTCTTACCTTGGGGATAATTTGGCTTGCTCTCAGCAGAACTTCACAAGCTTTGCTAAAATCTTTCCCCCCTGCTGCCCTTTATTACAAAGCACTGGCAGCTGGCACACAGCCAGCACCAAGCCCAGGGCCGCTGCTTACATGTTGATAACCCCCATGGCTAGAAAGCATTAGAGCCACCACTGGGAGAAAGGCTGTTCTATCCAATAGAAAACAGGTTTTTTGCCCTTTACTCACAAACCAACACACTGTTTTTAAGTCTCTTACAACTAGACTTTGAACAAACAAAACTGAACTATTTTTAGCATATAATAACTGTTTTAAAGATTACAAAAATATTAATAGTCAAAGCAAGAAGAGTTCATGATGTGAATTTAAGATATCCTTTATAGTAGTGTAGGCTATTCCAAAGGGAGTTATCTTCTCATTATTCAGAATAAAAAAAAAAATATGTAAATAGCAAAGGAATCAAGATCTTGCAATGTATTGTGAGAGCTGTACATTTAAGCAGGTGTTTTTAAGCCTAAAATACAAAAAAAAAAAAAAAAAAAAAAAAAAAAAAAAAAAAAAAAAAAAAAAAGCAGTAATCATCCCTTAGCCCCAATACCAAGTCACCAAGTCCATAACTAAGAAAGATTATTTTCTGACTGGAAAACAATGCATTATTACATCCAGAAAAAGACAATATTTCTGTCTGGCCAAATCCACTGCTAGAAGGGATGAATTTTTTGTAATTTGTTTCATAACATTCTGTTTTTCTATTGTATTAAAAAAATCATTATTAAGAAGGTGCATGGACTATCCAACCATGGGTATTGCTTTAAAGTGACACATACAATAATATTGTCTATTCTCTATATTTAGTTGAGGATGTATGCATGGTATCTAGTAGGAGTAAAATGGAACTCCCTGTGAATAATTTTGTTCTTGTTCCAGATCCAAATATTCAGATATCTAACATTTTGCTTTAGCAATTCTGCTTGAATTTCCTTATGATTGTGCAGCTATGGGAGAAATGAAATTCAGGTAATTTGCTGACAAGTATTTTCAGGAGTGTACTTCTTTCTGTTGAAGGTTATCATATCAATTCTTGTGAAGGCCTCAGATTCAAGTCATTCTTATCATGAAAACCACCTCTGTCAGTCACTGATGAAATACAGTAGCAAGATGGCAATGTAAGGCTTGTGAACTAGCAGTGCTTGTTCCTCATAATTTATGGTAATTACTTTAACCTATTAATTGTGCACGTGCCCCACTAAATTGACAGCTAAGTTTTATCTGTTCTGCATTTGTAAGTAAGTATTGTATTCACCACTGTTGTGATTTTGCATAAGCTCATAACTGCCTAGTTAGTTGCAGTTAAATCAGTCAAGTGCATGTTTCTGTCTTCAGTACACATTGTTTTGGTCACACCTATGTGTGACATCTCTAAGGTTGGTGGCAAATGGGCAGGCTAATATCAGCTGCAGAATCTGTCTTCATCTTGGCACATGAAGCCTGAAAAGTTTTGGTACCTTCAGACATGAACAGTATTCACAGTATTACCATATCAAGATATATTTTACAAATTGGGATGATACTCATGACCCCAACAGCAAAGCCGTGGTGTTGGAAATAATATTTCATTCACTTTTTCTGGTAAAGTTGCGACTCTTTTGACTAATATCTTACATATAGTTCTGTGTTCAGTATTTCTGTATCCCTCTGCTTTACTTTCCCCCAGTTAGACAGGGTAAATAAGCAGTTGTCCTATGAAAGAAATACTAAAGCCTCAATTTAGAGTCTGGTGAGCATTATTACTTCTTCCTTCATCTTAAATCATGTATTAGAAGCCTGCAAGCTTCTAATACATTCTTTTCTTAATCATTTTCTAATGCATTCTTATTCTAATGCACTATTTTCTTACTTGTTCTAATGAGGACCTGTATGCACACAAAGCATCAACAAAAAAAACACTCAGCAAATGGTAAAAACACGAATCATTCACAGTATTAACTTCTTCAATGATGTCCCATAAAGAAGGCAAAAGATAGATGCACACAACATGTTACTTTCCATTTCACTTTCTGAATCCTACTGGTCTAGGATCTGCTAACATGTATAAGAACTATGGGAAAAATGTTACCATGAATATTAAAGAATACAAGTAAGAAGTGAATCATTAATAACACACCACACTAAGATTCCAACACATAAAAATCAATGAATGTTTTGAAGGTCACACAAAAGAACTTTGATTAAAAACAGGGTCAGAAAATTTAGTCGATATCATTTATGACACATAGTCTTGTAGAGAAAATCTGAACTCAAAACTTCAAACAGATTATTCATAAATTATAGACATAATATAAAATACTGGTAGCTTCCCGTTTCCCCCCCCCCCCCCCCCCCCTTTGTATTGTAATTTAGTCCCTTGCAACAAACATATGCAAAGTTCTTATTTGGTATCCTTTTAATATGGGAACTGACAGTTCAAAGGATGGGAAAGGTTTAGAACAATAGTTCTTCTTAGGTAACTTATTTCAAGATATGAATTTGAAGTAATTTTTATGCTGAAAAATTCAACCTCACATTTGATGTCCTAATGTAAGCACTGTATGATGATTTCCCCTGTGTAGAAGAATTTAACTGTGCAAAAGAAGGCCTCCACAGAAATTTTCTATAGCACAGATTCTGTATGAATCATGAAGAGAAAATTACAATGTGCAGACACAGGACATCTTCCAAAATAACTACATGTATGGAATTTGTTGGTGTTAATGAAAAATGAGTAGCTTCTTATTGCTTCAGAGCAAATACATGGTTTGTATAGTGCTTGACTAGTATCTTTGGTTAAATGCAGATTGGACTCTGAAGTAACTACAGCATGGTTTAGATAGAGGCTATCTAAATGAGAATTTGTGGAAATATCCCCACTTTTGATCCTAAGATCAAGTTAAACACAAAACTAACTGCAAACGTAACTGAGGGGACACGGCTGAAAGCTAGATGACTTAAAAATGCTGCCTAGATAGCAATCAGGGCTGCAAAAGAAATAAGTTGACCATACACATTTATCTGTAATGGAAAAAAATAAAAGCAAATAGGTAAAGATACCTGTTATCAAGATGACACAGACAATTAAGGTGCCAAGAACAAGACTTTTTGCTTCTGAAGAAGCCATGCAAAATACATAATATTCAACTGCATTAAGAAGGTATGTACTATACATGAAATTTTCCTGTGTGCTCAAAAATTAGGATGACAACATCAAAAGCTGGAAACACTGATCCAATTTAGAATACATTCAAAGACACATGGAGTGGTAGAAGATAACAGGCTCCCCTCCCTCCAGAGGGGTGTATACTAGTTGACAAACTAGGAATATATTGTGATTCAGATAAGCAAGTAACAATGAAGAAAACACAGCAAAGGATCCTAGATAGTAAGTGAAAGAGAGCACAGAGAAGAAATTAGGCATGAATAATAATGGATTAGTCACTAAGATGAGTGGAATATAAGTGTTAAGAGATTCAGAATACAGAGGAATATGGATGGCATTTCTGAAACTGTGAAAATAAAAAGGCAGGATTGTGTGTGATCAGAACTCAGGTGGAAGCGCATTCAAAGTGTTTATACTGTCTATCTGAAACAACAGAAGAATTAATTAAGTATGCAGAAGTCCTTGTCAGCTTTATCTTATGCTTGCACTGAAGTAAGATGAGGCAAGTAGGGACAGATTTAAATTTCATGTCACACATACAAAACAGCAGGAGCTGTTCTTGCACTGATGGTGTGGTGTTGGCCCTTCCAAAATGAAGAGGAAACCAAAGGGCTCTCTTAAAATTCTAAGAGATAAATGAGAGGCCAAGTATTTAAAAGGATCTTTGTCTGCAAAGATCTTTGTCTGAAGTTTTCCAAATAATCTGCCAAGTATTATTGTTCAGATGGATGTATTCAGATATCTTATTCAGATTTAATTCAGAAAGGTCATAAAGTAATGGCCAGAATAGAAATTGCCATACTAAAATTTATAGTTAATTCTGCTTAGTCTGGAATTACTTACTTTAAGTGCAAATGGTTCATTTTAAAAGCTTTCATAGCATCCATAGCATCACAGGGTGGGTTGGGTTAGAAGAGACCACAGAGGATCATCTAGTCCAACCTCCTTGCACAAGCTGGGTTATCCTAGAGCACATGGCATCAGATTGTGTCCAGATGGTTCTTGAATATCTCCAGTGACAGAGAAAGAAATTATTCCTCATATTCATGTGGAACTTCCTGTGCATACAGTTTCTGCCCATTGCCTCTTCTTCTATTGCTTGGCACTACTGAGAAACATCCTCTTGACACCCTTCCTTCAGATTCTCTTAGAATTTAATGAAGTCCACTCTCAGTTGTTTCTTCTTGAGGTGGAACAGGTTTACTTTCTCAGCATTTACTCATAAGAGACATGCCCCAGCCCCCTAATCATTCTCAGCTTTGTTTCATATTTCAGCTCTTACCATAAGCAAAATATCTTTATATAAACACTCTGTCTTCACATATCAGGAGTCTACAGCTACAGTCACAGCTACTGCTGTGATGTACATCATTCATTTCTGCTGAGTATTCTACCCAGGAGATGCAACTTCAACTTCTCCACTAAGTTTTCCCATACATATTTCATTATAAAAAACAAATTAATTTAAAAGATGAAAAAGCACTCGTTTCTCTGCTTAGATGTAGCCCTGACTTTTACCAGAGGTATAGCAGCACTGCTGATGTCCTTATTAATCAGAGTCATTCTTTTCCTCTTTTCTAGTATGTGGATTTAGACCACATTGTCATCTTGTTCAGCCAATGGAGAGGAATTCCCATTTCACTCAAACTGAAGAAAACTTTCTAGAAGAACAGAAAGAAAACTACAAAATTTTCCTCTACTAAAATATTCTAGATCACTATCTTATCTTGGTCACTTGGGCAATACCTTATGTCTGTTTGGAAAATGTCTTACCCCAGCAGAGAGCAGGAATTATTGTTTAGTTCTATAAATCTCTGTGCCTGCAATAGCAACACCACTAAAACTGTGGTCTGCTTTTGGAAGGTCTCCTTACTGTTGTGAGTTTGAAAGGACCAGATCTCTATAACTTCAGGTCATGTATTTCCTAATATGCCTTTATTCTTTAAAGTTAAAAAACAGATAACAATAAGCTGATTACAGAAGAATTGCTGTTTAAAATTTATGTTTCAAAACTTTTATATAATTTTCTGATTATGACTGTTTATATTGTTAAAATTATATAAAGTAGGAGTAAATACAATATATTTTCACATCTTGTGCATAGCACTAAATCCAGTCTGCATATTTATCTTCTAACAAAAAAAAATCTTTTTAAATAAGGTGAATGTAAAACATCAACTATTTGCTTTAGACATCTCCAATATCCATGAAATGTAAACAATCAAGACAGAAATATCTGAAGAAGGACTGAAGTACAAAATTACAATTTGTATAGGAGTTGGAAATAATCTAATTTCACAGTCAAGCCTTTGCAAAATTCTTAGTTGATACTTTTCTACTGTTTGGCCTTCTGAATAATCTGGCAATATGCCAAGTACTTCCATCTAAGTGCATTTGCTTACTTCCTCAAAAATTTAAAATTCACCTCTAGTAGGCCCATGGTTTACATGGTCTATATAAAATACAATTTAAGAAAAACGATACTGTCCCCAATGCCTCCAAGTAAAGATTACTCAGGAAAATCAAACTACAAATATTGGCTTATGCTTAAATACCACATAGCAACAATCACTTAGAATTTCTTGACAAACAGTGAGTTCTGTTTTGATTTAAAAAAAAATCTACAAAAACAGACTATTTGGGAGCTAGAGCACCTTATATTTAATACCTTTTGAAAGTTAGATGTGAATTGACAGGAGATATTGATAACAATAGAAAAACCCCTTATTCACACCAAATAAAATTTGGAAAAAATATTTATTATATATGTAATTTTGGATACAATGTAATTTCAGTCATCCAATTCTGTTTAAAATTTTCTTCCAAGTCTTAGTTAGATTTATTAGAAATGATAGACACGTTAAATGCAGACAACTGAAACAAGTAATTTCAGATACAGAAAATGTAAAAACTAAGAAGAGCTGCATCTGATAGATATGATTTTTACCAAAAATATTCATGTGAAAATCACTTGATTAAAGAGAAGCACTGTAGTATTTAGGATTCATTGTTTTCAATTTCTAATATGCCAAAAGTAACAAAATAGTTGTAAAACATTTTATAACAACAGGAACATGCACACTTTGGAGGGGAACAGATATTAATGAAAACCAGAAAGACCCTGGAATCCAAAAGGTTTGTCCTGAAAATTGATATTAGCTCAGCACAAAGAAATTTAGAGTGTAATCTATTGTATGGTGGTACACAATGCTTGTATTACTTACAATCATCTTTACAGTGTTAGAGAAATATTAATTCTAACTGGTAATGCTATTCATTGTGTCTTCATTAATTGGTTTATAAAAGTCCTTTGTTTCTTTCTCTTTATAGGATGGAAAATTTATAGTCAATTTGATTACCTTAAAATTTCAAGACTGTGAAGTGAATTTCTTTATTTCTAATACTATAAATAAATATCGGAGAAATATTAAAAAAAAATCTGGAAAACATATCAAAATACTCTCCCATAATTATAAAGAAAAAATAAACATCTAGCTTGCCTTTTATGGCCCATTCCTAAATTATTATTTTTCAATTTACTACTTTTAAATTATTTTATGCTTTGTGAACCAAAACATCAAAAATTCATCTTATGTTTTTCAAATGTTCAAATTCAATATTTTACATAAAGTAAAATCTCAGTATTACCAATTTGTATTATTAAAAACTTCATTCTCATGAAAAAGCATGGCTTATGTTTTCATGAGGTTCATTATGAAACTCTTCTTTCAGCATAGTTTCAAATTTTATCAACTTTCTAAGGACAGAACCAAAAATGGCCTGATATTTATAACTTGACTGTTGTAAGGGTCTAATGAAGATCAGTTTCTCACTGTACAGAAAATGTATTAACACATCTCTAAAACACAGTACACTGAGCTTTGAGGACTTGAAATTGTCGCCCTTATTTAAAATACAAAGCATGCTTCTCATCCCTAAGAAGCACAGTGCTAAGTCCTCTGAAGGAATTAAAAGCATTTCCTTCTCTTATATGTAGCAGGGATATTAAATACATCACAATTCACACACATTTACAAGCAAGGTAGAGACATACATATTACAAAACCCCTCTGCCTGGAGAAGTTTCACCTGCAGCTGTCATCTTCCTAAGGCATGTCACGGATCATATACATGTCTTAATATTGCCATTCTGCAGAAGTGAATGTAAAATCCACTGGGACAGAGAAAAGGAGGGAGATGTGCAAGGAATCTCACTATGGGCTAGTGAATAAGGCTGTCACCTGGCTAGAAACCTCAGATGATTTCTGTGTTGTAACAGGATTTTGACTACAATTGTACTACCTATACAGAGAAGAATGGAATTTAGGTCATCTTTTAACACTAAGAAAATCTATGTTATAAAAAGAATGGGACATTTTTGGATGTGGCCTGAGAAAATATTTGTAAGAATCAAGAAGAGGAGATATATTTGCAGATGAAGTCAGTGAAAGGCAATGGTCATTTATGTTTATTGCTTTATGCCTAGAAGACTAAAAAGAAAAAAATAACATGGCTTAGATCTCTTACTTAGTCTGACCAAAAAAGTAAAATCAGATATACTATACTTCAAATAATCAAAACTACTGCAAATATATCTAGCTAAAAATTGTTTGTTAAATAATGAATATCCCTTTGTTTCCTTATCTAATTAATGGAATTACTGATTAAACAGCATCTCCTCTAGAGTGATCGTGACCAAATCCCTGCACTGTATCTTTCTGCCCCTCAAAATAGGATCAAGAAAGTAATTGTGAAATTAAGCATTTTCAAGCAATGCACCAAAATGAAAAGTCCCTTCCAAAAATGAAGCAGGAACCTATCCAACACTAGATAACAGAAGCCAGGGAAGGCAGTAGCTGGGACGCTAAGCCCTCCTCAGCTGCCAGATATCTGATTAAGGATTGCATGCAGATCTGTCCACCTGGATGCTGAAGGCCAGAATTTTATGCTGTGCGTTGACATGCACAATTGCACTTTCAAAGAACTAAACAGGGATCATTATTCTCTTTTACAGCAGTTCCACAAAGGTGATGGTAGTGGCACTGTTCATCTTTTATGCTACAAAGCAATTACTATACTGTTCAGCCAGCGGGAGACCCAGGTTCATTTTTTTCTAGGTCTAGGACTCAATATCTCTATCCCCTATGTATTAGCAAATGTCCCAGCTACTAGATAGAAAGGTAGCCTAGAGGGCATTTTGTCCCTTGGAATGGCAAAATTCATGAAAAACGTAAGTGAGAAGGAAAGTATAGATTTTGTAGCCTTAGATGAGGGCAATTATCTGAGAGAAGGGAGACACAGGATGACTCAGATTTGCTTTATGGTGGATGAGGAGAGAAGAACTTCTCTAGCATGATTTACCTGAATAATTTTAGATGCATTTCTTCAGATGAATTACACCCTAAAACCATCTATTTCCCTGCATAGAGAGTCTAGTGTCAGACTCCAGATCCTGCCATAGGCAAAAGAGAAAGCAGCATTTACATGGGGACTAGACATCAGTGTTTTAAAGGTCTCATAGCATATGCTATGTAATTAATATGGAAATGCTGTATTAACAGCAAAATTGTTATGTAATAAAGTTTTCCTCTTATCTGTTCCTTTTCTTAGCTGTTATACTCACCCTTCCTGTATCCTGGTGGGTCCTATGGCTGACTCTTCAGTCTTCCTCAGGAGTGACGGGGGTGAGGGGTTGCAGGGGGTCACAGTCAGCTGTCAACATCCTCATGTGTTCACCAGAAAAACTGTCACATTTCTTTCTCCTCAGGCTTGGTCACTGCTTTGGGTTATTTTTAAATCTTTTCCTGTGACAGCTCTTTTCCTTCTCTCATACTGCTGGCTACAGCCTTTGTGGCAGTTTCAGTTTGGAACCAGGTGGAAATGCCAATTTAAGTGTAGTGGTTTTGGTTTGCCAATCTGAGATTTCCCAGACAACACACCAATTTAATGTAGTAGGTCTATTGCTGGCCAAATGCCCATGCACCCGCTAGAATTATTCACTCATTTTCTGCTGTGAGAAAGGATTAGGAGAAGAGCAAAGCAGGCTCAAACTTTAAAGGGTATAAAGAAAACTTTATTAACACAACTTAACAGAACTAAAACCTGGGATAATGAGAATCAGAATAAAGTCTTCAGAAAAACTCTTCTCCCCCCACACTCTCTTCTCTTTCCCACTGACAGCATAGAGACAAAACCTGGGATTTTCAGTCAGTTTACAACCTCTTTCTTCAGTTCACTTAGGGAGAGAAGTCTCTATTGCCATGGTATGGAGACTTCTCCACAAGAAACAGTTCTTTCCTGGCTTCACTGTTACAGCGAATCAGCCACCCAGGAGATAAAAATCTGTTTGCCATGTGAATGTCCCTCCCCTCGACTTACAGCTTTCCCCACAACTGTTTTTGAGGGCTCAACCTTTGCCTAATGGGATACATTATAACGTATCATTTTAAGGATGAGCTGTTCAGAAGCAAGGGTTTTCTTCATCTGCCTCTGAAATCATCTTCATCTCTGGGAACAGAGGTCTTCTTCTTTCCCTGGGGGCAAAGGGTCTTCATCACTCTTATCTCTCTCTGTTCAAGCTTCTCATTTGGGTCACGGCTACTTCAACATCTGTTTTGCTTTATATGGATGCCCTTCCTCATGTTTGAATACTCCATCCCCCCATGCTTTTTCATGAATCACGGGGATATTGTAGTGTATCATAGTCCAGCACCATGACCTTAGCAAAAGACTTTCAGCCCAAGACTAAGGCATCTCCTCATTCTCCTCCTATCTAATATCTGAGTCCTCCTTTACTGACCTTGGTGTCTTCATGTTGTCCTCTAGGTGTCTTCATTCTGTCCTTTTCCCTCACTCGAGAGAGGAATAATGGGTTGCAAGTTTCATCGGTGCAGTAAAAGAGTTAATATCTAGCCCGGGGCCTACAGATGGTCATGTGATTTCTGCTGGGCGGTGGCCAGAGCACTTGCGGTGATATATTTCAGGATGTGTTGGGGGCTGTTCCAAAATCTCAGGGGCCCAGGCCAGAATGTGGCAGCTGTTCTGGTTGTGTGGCTGTTTTCCAGTCCCTGATGCATTCCATTCCAGCTGCAGGGCTGCCTTCTGAGTGGGCAGCAGAGCTGCCTCTGGTTTCAGCCCTATGATCTCCTGTGGCACCGGGACAGCCGCTTGGCAAGGTGACCCAGCAGCCTGCCATGGCCCAGCCTCCTGGAGCTCCTCCCGGGGCCCGGTGGATCCCAACTCAGCCAGGGCTGGCGGCCGGGGCAAGGCTTAATGTCAGCAAGATGTTAGCAGCCACAGTCCCTGCCTCAGCCCCAGCCCCATGGCCTCCCGTCCCCCGCCCAGCCGCCTGGCCAGGAGGGGCTGGGAGGAAAAATTTCTCTCTCTAAATGCTGGAAGCAAGAGAGTTTTTCCCGGGCTTGCCCGTTGTAACAGTGTGTCTTTTTCAGAGTGCAGCTACAGCCTTTCTATACCCCAGTCAGCCTCTCCACAGAGAAACTGCTTGAGAAGTATTCAGGCAGCAGTTCAAGCTTACACAACCACACACGTTACTAGGCTAGCTCAGCAGAGAGGCAGAAGGCTCCCAGCCCCAAATCAATTTCCAGGAAGCGTTTATTCCAATGTGCCAAAGGTGAATCCGGAGCCAAAAAGAGTGACCATGTGGTTTTTCTCAGTTATATAGTGTCTAAAGGTTCGTGGGTGGTACTGGGGACAGGGCAGAGGGCAAGTGACCACAGGGAAGAGAGGAACTGGACACCAGGCTCCATAGTCAATGGGGAAACAGAGAAAGGGGATACTGTGGGAGGAGTGATAGACTTGCGAAACCCAAAGAGAAGATTGCACAATGCTTGCAAGGAGCCATGGGGGAGAAGCCTTTTGTCACAACTGGGTGGGGAAATCTTCACTATTCCAGGGCAAGGGAGTTGGAAATTCCTTTAATGGCACAAGGGACTCCACAACCAGTGTTTAAAATGTGTTTCACTGAGGTGTATTTAACTTTTTAAAGTGGTTTAACTGGGTGTCAATCCTCAAAACTAGTCACTGATTGGGTTTGTCAGGCACAGAGGAAGCTTTTTGCAGCTCCTCTCAGAAAATCACTTCCATAGGTGGCTCCTTCCTTCCTCACCAAAAATCAATTAAAGCAAAAATCAGCACAGCCTTACAGTGGCCTCCAGCCCCACAACCAGCCCCATGCACACAAAGGGCTATGCATTGTCAGGCAGTGATGGAGGTGGGGGTGTCACCCCTTCCCCAGTGAGGCCACCACAGAGCTGAAGCTGCAGCAGGGGAGGCAGCAGCCACTGGCCCCAGCACAGGGGTTAAACTAGTGACACCCAGATCAGGCCAGAGTGAGTCTAAGCCCCTTAACTGTCAGGTCAGGGCAGACACCATATTGACTGGGATGCACGGATTACCTAGATCCCATATGGAAAACATTATTAATCTCCAAGGTAAGTCATGATGATGTCTAATGTCTTGCTGAGGACTATTGTCTCTTCATGATCTCTTAAATGAAGAAGTGTAAGATGAACGGTATCTCTTCCAAATTTAGTCAACAAAGCTGACTTTTCTGATTTGATTAATAGCTACCTTAAATGTCCTTGAAAGCCAGGGAGAGAAAGAAAAGGAGCTGCCTGGGGCAATGTTGGCCCTAAAAGTGGTAAAAAACATACAGCTGCAAGGTTCTGAGAAGTATCTATTCACTTGTGCAGAACAAGAGAAGCTCAACCGAATGAAATATTGACCTCCATCTTCCCTCACAGTTCCTCCAAATCACCTAATCTCAGAGAAGGAAGCTTCAAATTCAAGGAGTATGAGATGACCTCTAATCCAATGAATTTAAGAATCAAGTACTACGGTTTTCCAGATAAAATAAAGAAGTAAGTTGTACTACTGTTTTTCTGGACACTGAAATAAAGAATGCAATACTCAGTTTGTCTTATATATTCATTCAGTACATTCCTCCAGATTTTGTATCACTGATTCCCTCACCCCATTGTTTGCTGATATTTAAAACTCACCTGAAGCACTAAATTATGTAGTTGAATTTTGATTAGAGAGAGTCATATTTCTTCTGCTACACTGAAGGACAGAAGGGATACTGCATCAAGACTTTACTCATTACTGAATTGTTTCTAGTCCTAGTTTCTATATTAACCTAGAAAGTAATAACATATGGTAAAATTTTATCTGCTGGTGATTCCAAACACGGGCCTCTGACATTACTGAAACAGTAGTATTCTAATTTCATATGTTATGAAAAATAATCTATTACAACCAATTTCCTTCCACCCTCTCTTCTTCTGAGCAAGTGCTTCAAATTTTAGGAAATTAAACCAACTATTTTTTCAAAACCTTGAGAAAGTGTTTACTTTTCAGTCATCAGAATCAAATGAAGTGTGTCAAGAAACTTCACTGTAATAAATATATACATTTCAAAATTGCTAGTAATGTCAAGGAAATAAAAAAGGTCACTTCACTCCTGGAAGTTATTTTAGTCCATTTTTGGTTTCATCTACAGATTATTAAGGAAAAAAGGCTACTTTAAGATTGATTCCAAGCTAGCAGAAATCTCAAAAACCCACATATTTCATATGTTGACTACACTGAGTTCAGTGCTGCAAATTGTCTTTCAGATTGGTCTTTCAGATTTATCAAATCTGTCACAAGAACTGCTCAGAGGTTTGAGTATGATGAGTCCCAAACTTTAGCTGTGTTTTGATCTCAGATATGATTTCTGGTAGAAACCTAATCTAAATAAAAAACACACAGTCTGATTTACCAGTGTCTCGTTACTTTGTTTAAGTTAATATATCTACTTTTCTACCATCAGAAATATCAGCCTTCTATAACTGGTTTGTGTTGACTTTATGTATTTTACATCCTGTAAAGTGGAAGGGTACATACCAAACTAATTTTACGGAATTTCTCTCTATCCTGATCTATTGCTTAGTTCCTGACAGAAAGGTAGTGTCTCAAAAATTTCATACGTGTAGTACTTTAACAACATTAAATTTTGTCATTGAAGCCTTTCATTTGTGCCTTCTGTTGCTCTTAGGACTTTTTTCACACAGATTGTTCAATATGGATTATCTGTAACAATGAGAGGAACCATAATAAAGAACTACATTTAAGCTGATTAATTTTCTCACAATTATTTTTAAGACAAGAAAAAAAATGCAGTAGTAGCTCATATTGAATACATGTAACAAAATGGCTGTGGTTGCTTGGCAACCACGATCAGACTTAGGGGAGAACAATAAATACCTACAGCAATCTGTAGAGATTTTCCTATAACACAAAGATGTAGTTGATATTTCTTGACAGGTTCATTTACCCACTATGCAAGTTCTGTCTGTGTGTCTTTTAGTTATGAAAAGTTGGAATTTATCTGTTTAGATTACTGATTCACTTTACTACATTCACTTTATTTCTTCTTCTCAATCTATATTGGCAAAAAAGCAACCTTCAGGTGAATCTGTTGAGCAGATCTTCTGTCCAGCTTCCTATATGACTTCGGGTGTTTTTTGGAGCACTTTCATTTGCTCATTCAAGAAGTAACTAACTTTGGGGCACTGCTGCTGGGGAGGCTTTTTCAGAATGGCATATCTTAACGGTAGTGTAAATGCTTTTGTTTGTTTTTACAGCACATTTCATACATTGGTGTGTAAAATATACCCAAATCCAAAACTGTTTTCTGCACTGCAAGGACCAAAGGCCATTGCAAGGTCCAGACTTGGAGAGCTGCAGAGCTATAGACAAGAATAACTGCATCATTATTAAGCTTAAACCAAGATGTGAACTTGCCTTCAGTATGAACGGCTGGGGTACTTTGTGTGCCTGGTCTATGTGGCACATGGTTTTGTAGCTTCTGATCTCCTCAGTATGAAAGAGTCCCCAGCTTGTGTGCTGCAAAATGTAATGGGAGTGGTAGACAGTGCTTTTTAGACAATATCTACTGCTGCTCCCCAAGAACAGCAGTATGCCGTTTAAGAGCTGAATCAAGAAGACTGTGAACTGAAACTTTTTCCTGACCTAGAACTTCACCATTAGCATATATACAACTTTATTTTGTGAAGTGAACTACTTCAATGTCTTGGAAAAAGAAAAAAGACTTATTTTCAGCAAAAAATACAACATATTCACTTGGAATATATTCTTTTTACTTGGAATAATTGTAAAGATGCTCCACTGCCTCCTGTGTTCCAGATGATGCAGTTTGTGTGCTGGTAAATTATTCCCTTGCCTGAAGTAGCAGTAGATCATTTCATGACAGATTAACCTTGCAGCTGCTATTGGCTTTGTCAGGTGTGATGCAGTTGTGCTTACATTTAGAGGTATGAACTTCACTGAACATGTGGAGGGATTTTCTGTAAAGAAAACTAAACTCCCTCTAGACTAAGTTCTCATCATCAGTGCAGTGGAAGCTCAACATATAAAGGTTTAAAAAAAAAAGCAATAATGATGCAAAATTAACTTTTTTTGTTGAGGTTCATTTTCATAATCAAGTGTAGCCAACTCAGAGCTAGTGTCTATCATAAAGTCTTCCCTCTGTTTTATAATTGAAAAGAGCTAACTATTCAGAGCCAGCAAGGTTGATAAACCTACCATGGTACTCTGGTACCTGTAGGTAAACCCTAACTTTATTTTTACTTTGTTTACAGAAGACTGCTGTTCATATAAATGCATTTGTTCTCTCACAGTTTTCAATGCTCTCTTTCAATTTTCACCTTTAAGCTACTGTCTAAGGTTCTGATTGCTGTGTTTTCAATAAAGATCTTTATAAAGGAATGAGCTTATGGCACCACAATCATGAGAAAAGGAGAATTCATTAAAAACCTATAGCCATAACTTTCTTTAAGATAATTTCCTCAGCAAGTTAATGCTCCCATCCTGTAGACAGGTTATCTAATGATAAAGTACAAAAGTTTAAATAACAGATTTCTTTCTCTTAGGCAGTAAGGCAAAATCCAGTAAGTTACAAGACTAAAGACTCTTCAAAGGGATTGAAACCAGACACATAAGTGTATTACACTGCAGAATAAGCAAGAGAGTGTTTTATTATCTTTTTCTTCCACCTGACTACAGTGGATGAGTAAATCTAAGGTAATTTCATTTGATTTAACTGTCTGTGGAGAGTAGTATGAAACTAAAGGAAGCCATAAAAGAGTAAATCAAAGTTCTAAGTTTTCTAGTTATTCTGACAGGTACCCATATACCCCACATTTCATTAGTGCGTGAATAAGATTCTGGTAGATATGCTGAAACATAGACGTTTCTTTTCTGCTTAATTCTCTTACAGTAAAAGTGTTTTCCATTAATGGGCACATACAGATTGTGAGAAATTCCTTATGGCTGTTTACAAGAACACAACTATTAATGGGACTGCAAAGGGAAGTTCAGAATTAGTTTCTATATACTAATTCCAAATAATACACTTAGTTTTTATTATCTTCCTGGAGTTCACACTACCTTTGGTTCCTCATTTAACATAATATCACTGAGCTGTAATACTGTTCCACATATGAGAGGTTCAGCAATTTAACTGTTTTAGTGGTCTTAAAGTGATTATACCTATAACGCAGAACTAGAAAAAGCCTTTTGATGCTTAACACCAATAAACCTGTCATTGTAGATCACAGAAAATCTATTATAGCAGTTTCTGCTTCAAATTGAGATGAGCAGGCAAGCCTTTTATGGCAATTTGAGAGGCATTTAATGGTGTGAATCGCTCTTCAGAAGCTTTTTATACATGTATTAAGTCCAATATAATACCTGAGCTTACGAAGGTGACAAACATTAGCTAATAATTCTGTCACTTCATAGGTTGTACCAACTGTTAAGGAGAATGGCATTGCAAAACTTAGCAGAAAATAAAACAAAATATACAATAGCTACCACATGCTGTCATTTTAAAACATCACACTTAAATTACACATTAGAACATTACAGACCATGTCAAAAAAGGCAACGAACTGTAATAAAGGACACTGGTTAACTTTGTATTTATGGAGGTGGCCCCTGGCTAGAACAGCAAGAGTAGATTGACTGGAACTGCTAGATCAACTGGAGAAGGAAGGCTTACAAGGCCATGACCCCTTTTTACTCATTGCCGGTAGTCTAAGGAGTGCAAGTTCTATTTCACACAATAAATGAGATTGACCCATAGCAAGCTCTAATACAATTATATATGTAAATTACATGTCAGGAACTAAAAGTACACCTGTCAGTTTATGTCTACCACCTACCTTCAAAATTTACTCTAAAGTAAACCAAATGTATTTTTAAAAAGGTAATAGTTCCCTGCATAGTTTTAAAATGTGTAGCTAGCATAAAAATAACAGTTCCTAGTTAACTTAATAAATCAGAATATCAGACATCTATTAATAGTTCTGAAAGAGCTGTTAGTTGTCCTGTAGTTGCCATGGTTTTTCAGGGCATTGCACTTGGTGGAGGTTCCACTTTTGACTATTAGTTTTATTGGAAATGTAGTGAAACACTTTTTTAAAATAGCAGTGTCCACTGGGCCTTGAGGTCACCTCACTTTGCAGAGATTTCATAAGCTCCGAGAGCTTTTTCACAAGAGATGAGAAATGTATTAGGGATAGGATCCACTTCAAAATGTAAATGTCTAAATGAAACTACAGACATTCTAAATTCTCCCTATAATCTGTACTAACCACATTTAAGTCACCTGAAACTGTTAGCAATACCCTCATTTACTTTTCAAAATTGAACTGGATCTCAGTCTATGAATTATTTTCTTTTATTTCTAGAGGTCCTATGAAAATTGCAGAGTCCACTTAGTTTTGATCTTAAGTATAATTAAATACAAAACTGAAAATCCTTTAAGCAGAATCCTATTTTCTATTTGGAATGTCTTGATTAAATGTTGATGGTGCAATATGTGATCTCTGTTGATATACACAAGGCTGCCCTATAAACTGATTTTTAGAATAGAGAAATGAAAACCACAAGCATCTCAGTGAAGAGATATCTACGGAAATCGAGAGCTGTCACCCTTCCTAGATATTCTCTAGTAATTCTCAGAGTTGAAATGGAAAAGAGATTAAATCTCAGTATAGGAGGTCTACAACTCTCGTGTAAATGGATTGACTCTGCACAGTGCATCATGACTATGGTATCAAGAATGCCACTGATATTTTCGAGCTACACAGGGCACTGAATCATTGTCTCTGCTTATGACTTTCAGCAAAAATTGCAAATCATGCAGCAGTCTCATAAGAACCTTTAGGTCTGAGAAACAGAAAATAAAGAGAAGATATTTAATTTCTGAGACATTCAAATCCAACCTGGTATTCATGGTAGAAAAATTTCCAGTTTCCATTTTCAACCCCCTATTTCTGAACCTTTCTAATCAGAAATGTTCTTGAGATAGATACATAATACAGAAAGGCTGAATTATACTTGGACGTCTTTAGTTTATTTACTTAGTTCATCTCAGTGATGATGTACTATTAAAATTCAGCATTTTTAATGACTGACATCTGAGGTTATCAATGTTCCCCCAGCTGCTTTCCTCAGTAACACATCCCAGCCAGGTCTATCATATTTCCATACAATCTAACTCAGAATGTGTTCAGAATTTTCCATTTGTATTGAAGAATCTCAGCAGTGTCCTAAGATATGAGGACAGGCTCAATAACTTGTCTTACTAGATCTCTGACATTCAGGAATAAATTCAGGAATAAATCTGTTCATTCAATCTACTTAATTTGTTAGACTACCACAGTATTTAGGTATTAGTTGATTACTATTTGTATAAATACATAGAACTACATCAAACATATAGAACTAAAAAACTAGGCCCCATTAAATCTAAAAGAATTCTTCAGCTAAAAGAAAAGCTTCATGAACCTATCTGAGCTACTCACAATTCGACAGGAATGGTATACAGAACTAACATTCAGTTAACTGTCCTAGTTTCTGCTTGGGTCATGTGGATCAGCAGTTTCATTTGACGGCACAAACTTGTTCTGTCTTAGTGAACAACTGTCAGCCTTAGTAAATATGTGATCAATATTCAGGGGTAAATAAGTGTAACTTTGTGGAAGACTGTGTGCAGAACAACATCAGAGAGATGAAACTACAACCAAGATGAATGTAGGCACAGAAAAAAAACCTCATAAAGGTGACATTAGTTGAGGAATTTTCTGTTTTCAGTGTTAGGTAAGCTCAAACAGGACTCTGCTATAGAGACAGACACCACTATTTGTCCATGTGTAAAAGGGATGCTCAAAGAATGCATGGCAGGAAAAACCCCAGAACTGATAATTACAATGCAATCAACATCCCATAGGCTTGCAGTCCCCTTCTCATTTTTGCTAATTCTGTTTTCTGGTCCCTTTGTTTTTCAGTTATACAAGGCAAATCGTCCTTTACTACATTGAATGAGTTTGTAGAAAGCATGCAGGGACGAGACCCCTGATACAGCTAATTAATATCAGTGTTATATATTGCTTCAGGAGGTGAACTGGAAGGTTGATTGAAAGAGTGTAACAGCCAGCTGTTAGAACTGCATCAGGATACAGTGTTGAAAACAGCAATAAAGCACTGCTGCCAGCAGGCCGTTTACACACCTCAGGTGCCATAAGAAACATGTATGTGGAGAGGTTTCATAGTTGCAAAGTGTAATATTTCCCTACCCAAGCCCTTCTGGTGGGGATAAAATGAAATCTAAATTCTCCTTGATTTCTTAAACCATAATGTTTCAATAATCATATTAGTCAGTAAATTGAAATTCTTAGAAGCAACATGTTGTGTTGATTATAATTGTAATAGCAGCACCCTTCTTTTATTCATTACTGTTTGCATTTTGAATACAAATCTTTTGATAGAAACTCATCTACATGTATCAGAAAAACTAGAAAAATAAATCATAACTTTGCAGTTGAGCAAAGGAATAAAAAATTAGCTGGCCATCTCCCACAATATTAATGACCTAAAAAAAGAATGTGTTGCAAAATTATCCTCACATGTACACAACTTTTATTTGTATTAGACAAAGAAGATTTTCTTGTGGAAATTAAGTAAAGCTTTAAATATGGTCATTATGATCATCATAGGTAGTGAGGAAAATCACAGTTTTTGCAGTGAAGAAAGAGAAGGAAATCAAATTCTGTCATTGATATACCCATATTTTTTTGTTGAACCTGAAGGACTTTTGCAAAGATGAGGGGCACATCCATAGGAGGGAAAAAAAATCCATTTTACTTTAGTGTTGTCATCCAGCTGAGTAGTACCGTTTTCTTGCTAACAGCATGCTTTAAAACCATGTTGCCAAATGTCAGGTTATTTTCATGACCAGGATACAGAGTGAGGAACTGAAAAACTATACCGTTCTGTGAGAGACTGAAAAGTTGATGCTTAATGACTCCAAACTCCACTTGTGGAGGTGGCAGAGTACTTTTCTGAGGCCAGATTTGCACTCCCCAAGGGGAAGAGGTGAGTTTTTGGGTGTGTAGCAGCAAGCCTCTGGTCTGCATATGACTGAGGGGTGAGCATCCACCGCCAAAGGCGACAAGCCAGGCTTTGAGGCAGATAAGCAGCAGATCCTGTCAGGTGGGTAGGATAGTGCTTTTTATCATGCCAACTGTTCTCTCTCACACCCCATTCCCCTCCTTGGGGAAGGTCACACAGAACATTCACATTTGCATGTAGGCCTGACATTGTTCATGCATTCTCACTGGACATATGTGGCTCACCTGAGCTGACCTGAGAGGCAGCTGCCATGTCATAGAAGGTGTCGTAACCCATAAAATACCCCCAAAGTTCCCCAAGACTCATTTCTGAAGCCTTCCACCAGAGGACTTAAAGCTTCTTCCCTCAAGGGTGGTACTTGGGTGTCCCCACCGAACCTGAGTGTATATCAATCCATTGAATTCTATATTTCATGGGCTTCCCCTGCCTTCCACAGGTGAAGACCACGACCTTCATATCGACAAGACTGTGACCATCACTTTTCAACAATCAAGTCTTATCACAGATCCAGGGGTATTGGTATTTTTCTACTCTTGCCCTTTCTTTCTCTTTTTTTTCCCCTCATACATTTTCTTAAGTGATATTTTTATGTTGCTATCTTACTGTAGATAATAATAACCAAAATGGCTACATACCTGATTTCTATTGCAATCAAATTGTTCTAAAATAAATCCTACATACACACACACACACACATATATATATATATATATGCAAACATGATCATTCAGTGTCCTTTCACTCTGCCCCAAGGGATCTATTAACAAAAACCTGCATTACCCTCACCTTCTGGGGCTGGTTATAACACCACCCTTCTTGGAAATTTCTCTTTCCTTTTCCTGTCTGTCCTAAATTCGCTGATCTCTTGTATGTGCTGACACATTTTCTGCTAACTCTGTGGGGAAATTGACCATGTTTCCACGTTCCTGTAAAATGCCAATCTCACTTAAGAAACTGTACACACTAAAGGAAAAAGTAACTTTGTCATGTCAGTTAACTGAGTTGTATCCTCCAGTTTCACATTGTAAGAGAGTTGCAGCTGGAGCCTAAAGCAAGCAGCTAAAGAAGCCAAAATATATAGGAGAAAGATTTAGGAAGAGGAGAAAATGTGTCCTCTACTACAGTGTATCCTGTTTCAAAGTTTTTTTTGGGGTGGTTTTCTTTTTTTTTTTTAATGTAAAAATCCTGACAAATCCCAAATATTTAAACAAACAACGAAACAAGTTTCTATGGAGATCAGGGTTATAATTTATCTTCTATTAAACACTTCATTATGGTATCTCTACTTCTAGTCTGACTCTTTTCTCTTAGCAATTTTTGTCTTCTATTTAAACATTCAACAACTCAACCTATATAAATCCATTCTCTCAGCTAAATGCTGGAATTATTGCATCCCAATCTTTCCGTAGATTACAGAAACTCACAAATCACGGCTCTGACTAGTCTAGCCCCCACCTCCCCATGCACCTGTGTCATGATTACAACATACTGGAAAAATCCCTAAGACCTGCTTAGGAATCCATAGTGACTCTTTTATCTAGCCCCTGGACTTCTTACCAAGCTTATAGATTTACCTCTAAGTCATGCAAAATGACTGCTTTTTCCAAGTCTGAGTCTGCAAAAATTTCCCACAGAAATTTCTATTCCTATTTTTCCCTGCTAAATGTTTTATCTCTTTGCCACTTTCCTAAGCATGACTGGTTCAGGAATTTTTTGCTTGACTGTAGCTGTATCACAGTTACAGAAGACAATGAGGCAGGAAACATTAGACACTCATAAATCCTATGATTGTATCCTTGAGGGAAGAAATGATAGCAGCAATCACATGAGAGGCACTACATTTTATGTCTTTCTTAAATTCAGCAAACCCTGAGGAAGAGTTAAGCACAGGTAGTTTCAGCATTCTTGATCTAACTTTAAACTGAAATAACTCTGAAAAGAGGGAATGCTGTATGCTTACAGAATTCCCTGCAATCACTGTAACATCGAAAAAGCTTTGTATCCCCAAAAGCATACTCTTTATACACCAACACCAAGTTAGGCATGCCTATCTGGAAAAACTCGGGTCATTCTTGACAACGAAGATGAACTGATGTTAACCTCGGCATCCCACTTTTTACATTTTATTTATGGCACAAGGTCAGATCACTTGCTTCCTTTGCTTTAGCAAGGTGACAAAGGCTGACTGCTGGGAGAATCTATTCTGCTTGACCAGTCATTGTAACTCACTAATGGATTATAGAAAGCACTGCAAAAAACCAAGAGTATATCAGAGAAATCTGAGTAGGACTTATGTTAAGGGTATGAAAATCTGCAATAAAAACACCGTTTCCTTTTTAATTGTGGTAGGAAAACTTACCAAATCACCATGGGTGATGCTTTTTTCAAGACAAATACAGAAATAATTTATAAGAGTTCTTGGGAAAAGTTCTGGATTTTTTTGTTTGCTTGTTTTTATTCTCTAGTTTTAAAAGGAAAATCTTATATGCAAGATAAGACATAGCCAAATGCATCTTACAACCTATTTACATTTAAAATCTATTTACATTTGAGTTTGAGTTTCTGTGAATAAATAATAAGATCAAATCCTTTGTAATCCAAAATGAGCTTTTAACAGCTAACTTAATCTGGAGATGAAATAAGCATCAGCAGAGAAACAAATCTTTGCATAAAGGTTCAGAATATATACATTACAGATATATACATGATATATATATGATGATATATACATCAGACAACTGATGCAATCAAATGTAATAAATGGGCATAAATAAAAAGAGTGAATACTGAAGAGTAAACATGGTTTAGCATGAAGAAAAAAGGTAATAAAATGCAACACAATAAAGTAAAGCTGTTGGAATTAATACTATAAGCAAAACATGGCTATTCTGGTATCAATTTTTCTGATACTAACAGGACACCTGAAGGTAAATGGAGGTAAATTCACTTATAACTTGCATGTAAAAAAAGTGTACTCTCTAATATATATTTTTAGTGCCTTACCTAGAAGCTTAAGAATTTAATATAATATAGCTTTAAACCTTTGTTATTTTTTCTAGACTAAAAAAAAATAAATAAAATAAAATTGTGAATGCAAAATATGGAAATGCATGCTACACATGTACTTTCAGATTGCTGAAACAATATACATCTTAAATTTCATTATTCTGAAAACAGATTTATTAACTCTACAGTCATTTGTAAGTGTCTTTGAAGCAGTGCCATGTTTTCTAATTCTATCCATACTAATTCTTTCTACTGAATATATATATACACACACACATATATACACATATATCACACTATATCATATCATAGGGTTTATTCAGAGCTGATTCATGCACATAAGTGCCTCTAGTGTAACAACAAGCTGATTTTACCTAAAAAATCAGAATTTTGGAATATGTTGTATAGATTGTTTTGAATACAAAGGCATGATTTTTCATTTTTCTATTACAAAATCCACTGGATGGATAACTAATTCTCTCTTTACAGCAGTACAGCTCTGAATGTTTTGGAGTTAACATGCAGCATTATGTATTACTCCCAAAGAACACCTGTCTGGGAGTAGCACAATGTAAAGCACCCTAGGACACATTGCTCCTCTTGGAGCCTAATAATCTTCTGATGCTTTTATAACCAACCAGGAATAATTTCCTTCAGAATGAATTTCATTAACTGTGAAAGTTTATTAAATGCTGTGAATAGGTACTAATATGTGATCTGGAAAACAATAACAAAAATATGGAAATATCAGTTTCAGCCTCATTTCCAAGCAAAAGGCTTTGGTTTCTTTAAGGTATGATATTACGTGCAGCATTATCAGGTCTGGAATGCACATGTTGCTCAATTTAGTACTTATATGCATAGAAAACTTAATTTCTCCTTCTCTTAATGCTTATTACTTTGTTTCAAATTTGTCTCAAATATACTCATTATAAAATACTTATGTGAAATCTCCTCACAGATGTACAGAAGGTGACAAAGCATGCTCATAGCTTTGCTCTGACCAGGAGTACAATGCAAACAGAGTTCAAATTTTGGAACCCTGTTCAAAAGAACACTAGGAAAAGGATGAGAGTAGAACGAGCCTCAGCATGTGCCATGGACAACTGACAGAAAAACAGTATCAGAAACTAATGGAAAGATGCATCACAACACTATTCTACAGTGATTTGATTGACGGGCTGTGCTTAAATCTTTCTATGAAAACACTACCTACACCCCTTGCCATCCCAGTGATTAGAGAGGAAAGCTATAATAAATTCAAGGACAAGAGGGAAACATTTTTACATGGGTGCAGAGAACATGAGGTACAAGAGTTTTGTGTTTGTTCCAAGCTGCTAGCTAGAGCCCAGTGCTAACAGTGGCCAGAGCTGTGGACTCCTGAGCTCAATGTCTGCTCATCACAGCAGGAGAGATGGGTCTCAGTTAAAAGTGTATCTGTGTATGTGCACAATGTTTTCTTTTTTCTGTCCCCTAACTAAATACAACCTCTAAGTGGCATGCTGTGGTGTTCCATTCTTCACTCCTGGTGGCAAAGGGGTTCCATGTTTTCTATCTCTCAAAGGTGGAATAAAATAACTGTTTACATATTAAAAATCAAAAGGAATTAGGAGCAGGAACTGGTTTACTTCAGTCTTCTTGTGTGTTATCTGATATAAGCTCCCACAAAGTAAAAAACATTAAGAATATGATGTTCTGACAACTTCTGGACATCCTGAAAGTTAGAGACAGAAAAATATCTCTGTTCTCTGCCTGGAGAAAACAAATCTCTGTTGTGGTTTTTCTTAAAGGGGGCTTCTAAGAAAGATAGGGACAAACTTTTTAATATGGCCTCTAGCAGTTACACAAGGGGTAATGGTTTTAAACTAAAAGAGAGCAGACAAACTAGATACAAGGAAGAAATTCTTTTACAATGACAGTGGTGAAACACTGTACTGTGTTTCCCAGAGAAGTAGTAGAGGTCCCATCCCTGGAAACATTCAAAATCAGATTGAATGGAGCTCTAAGTATCCTGATCTAGTGGAACATGTCCCTGCTCATTGCAAGGAGGTTGGACCTTTAAAATTTCCTTCCAAGCCAGACTATCTATTACTGATTCTATGACTCTATTCTGTTCTGAACAGAGTCAGAATGAAGTCACTGTGACTTCAATAATGGAACCAGGTACCACATGTATCACAGACATTGGTGCAAGAAATACTGATTTCCTCTATATCTCCTTTGGAACAGTACTTACAGGAATAGTCACAGGCTCCTCAACTGCAGTGAAAAAGAAGATCAGGAAGGTTTTTTATAGGTAGCGCTTTCCTTCCAAGCACTTTTCTTTGACAAAGAGATATGCAATGACAAGTTACTGTATTGTATGTTTCTATTAGCAGATCTCAAACCTCTTTGCTGGCAAGATGTAATATATTAGGCACACATTCTATAGATGGAGTAATGGACATGTGCTAAAATTACTTTAATGAAGTCAACACAGCAGAAGCAGGGACTGAAAACAGAAACAAGAAGGAAACGATGTTTTCACTGAAAAATGATTGATATTGTCTTTTCTGAGAACCTCAGTCAGGCAGTTAAATTATTGGTTTCTACACTGTAGAATTTCACTCGATAGAATTTCACTCCTCAGATATCATCATTTGTATGAGAATCCATTCATCTACTCCTCTTTTCCCTATGACGCATGACACATCTAAGAGTGCATTCAATCATGCTCCTACTCCAGCCACCAATACAACCCACAAGACCCAAAACAGAGTTTTTTTAAATGAATCAAATTAAAAAAAAAAAANAAAAAAAAAAAAAAAAAAAAAAGACTACATTGCCAGACACCATGAATTTATACTTATTACCTGTGCAATTCTTGTGGAATAGACTTTTGTATTAGACTTTTGTATTGTAGACTGTGTATTGCATAGTTTTTTCTCTTTTTCTAATATATCTTTATGGAAGTCTAATTTCTCCATGGGTTGTTAAAAATTATAGGAAAAATTATCGATTGTTGAAACATGCAATTATACTTTTTATTAAAAAAAACCCTAACATAGCCCCTCCAAACTTTTAATTTTTTTTTTTGTAAATGATATACTTAAAAAAAGAAAATTCCATGAATGATATTTCCTCAATTAAGATATTGAATATGCATGAAAAATAAGTAAAAGTAGGACTATTTGTTTTTGTTAGTAGGAAGGGGGTTCTGGCTAAAATAATTAAATTAATGCAAACATTGAAAATATGCAGCTAATCCATTAACAGTACTTAAAGACAAGCCTAGCAGTAAAGTAATGCACATTAATCAGAAGTTAGTGAAAAGAATTAGGAATTGAGTGAATCCTACAAGGTCTTATTAATGAATCTGTGGATTACAGTTCAGGATCATGAGAAATCTTCTGAATTAGTAATGACTTAATTTTTTTTTATCCATAATAAATAGCTAAAACGCAGAATTGACCATCAAATGAACTTTACTGATTGTCTTTTAAATTTGTTCTCCATGTAGAGTGCAGCTGTAGAGAGAGTGAAAGTTATAACATTGAAATATAAAATAATCAAGAACTAATTAACAATTCCTGTGGTGGGTCTGCTGTGCTACAGATATCACAAAATTAAAAATAAAGAAAATGTGTTCACAGGTAAGATTTTTCCCTGGCAAATATAATGTGTAGTTTATATTCATGTGGGGTAAAGGTGAATTTGTAAATCTTTGAAGGAAAAAAATGGTTAATAATAAATTATTTAACACAGCAACAAAGGAGCTTTCTATAACTTATGAGCAAACATTAGTATCTAAATGAAAGGACTGGGGAGAATGGAAGCAGATAAAACAACAAACACTTTTCTCAAATGACTCAAGTATCTGCCACATTAATTTTTTCATTACTTTAACTTTCAGCTGCTTGAATCCTGCAGTTGAGGGGAACCCTACAGCTGCATTTGCACTCCCCAGGTGGCATATCATGTCCAGTAAACAAAATATAGGAAGATCCCATGGGTGTCAAATAATATCAGCCTCAGAAACAGCTATTTGGAAATTAAGATTCTGTCATTATAAGGAAAAGCTCCTGTGCATTTCATATTCTCCTTATCAGATATTTTTACCCATACCTTTTAATAATATGTTATTTGGAATATAAATGTCATGAAAATCACAGGTTATAATCTTAAGAAGAAAAAAGTAAAAAAAAAAAAATGAGAACATAGATAAAGCTTTTAAATATCAAATGCCTTAATTGTCAGGCTCCCTTTTTCTTGAAGGCAAGAAGGAGGGGAGAAATGTTAGCATGGACTAATATCTATATATAGCTTTGCAGTTTTTATTGATAGTTAACAGCAAGAATGAGAAATTAAGCTTTAAATAGGTTGCCAGGAGTCCACAGGTATCATAATGTATCCTAAATTTTTCATTTGTCATCAAATTTATCATCTGTCTACCGTAACATCTTTAGACCAGCCACAAAAGATGCTGTGAGTCCCTACTGCTAACATTACTCTGATGGATCCTGGTGTTCCATGGAAGAAAGGTTTGGAGTAACTTTTCACATGTATTAAAGTATGCTCAGCATTATTAATTGGTCTGACACAAGCAGTATTTTTTCTGTATACAATTGAACAAAAAGCCTCACTCAGTGCAAAGCTTTCATCAAATTATCTACCAGTAAAAGCTGCCAAGCTGATTGAAAGTGTCAGTGAAAGGGGGAGGTGATATATAACAACACAATTTTCATTGCACAAAGCGGTATTTTTAGCCCTTGCAATTTGTACTGAAACTCATTATTCTTCTCCATTATGGGTAGAGGGGAAACTCTGTAAGTGCCCAAGTCTGTGACTTCTCTAATTTTAAATCTAGCTCAAATGACTGTTTTCTGCAGGGAAATGACTAAATGATATACAGCCACTCACCAAGAATTTGTCTCCTGTTCACATTTAGGGAAAGCTATCAAGAATTAAACTCTGCGCAGCCATTACACTGGTAGGGATATTAAAGCTAGGACTGTGCTACATTAGATCCAACATAATGAAGGATGTTGCTTTGCAGCCAGTCTAGAATTGATGTCACAGGACAGATGCTTGTGTTACAAACACAGAGAGCCATAGCACCGTAATTTGGTACCTGCTCTTGGTTGAACATTTCTTGGCACAACATAATCACTTGCCATCCCTTTAGCCTCCTTTTGGGAATCCAAACAGGCTGATTTTTTTTTTTTTNTTTTTTTTTTTTTTTTTTTTTTTTTTTTTTTTTAAATCACAGCAGGATTTTATTGAACTGCCTGGACACACCTGTGCACAAAATGATCTAACAGTACTCATAATATGTACACAGATGAGAAAACTATACCAGCAGCTGATGGGAACATGTAAAACCATTTGAAAAGCATAAGAATTCTTTCTTTATTTATTTTTTAAAGTTAAATTAAAGCATTAAGTGGTAAATTCAAACTAGTAAAATCAAATAATTCATAGAACCATAGTGAATGATGATTTCAAAGAGTTAAGGTTTTAGCCAAGGGTTAGAAGCAATTTATATTGATTAGAATGCAAGTTAGGAAAAACAAAAGATAATGATTACTAGATACTTAAGCTAGAACTAGATGATGTATTGCTTGTTATTATGTGCCTGTTTTAGTTGTGTTTGTAGAAGTAAATGAAATAGATGGACCATCATGGTAACAAATGGAAACCAGTGGGTCCATGACCTGCACCTGGATTCGATACTAATTTATCACAAAGCAGGAGGGATTGGATGGTGCCAAAAGGTCATGAAAGCCTGCCAGCAGTAAGAAGGTAGAAAGGTCATTGTAAGGAAGACTTTTCTGACTTCATCTTTCAAGACCACTGACCCAGTTTGAGACCACCAACCCAATTCAAGAGAAGGATTGTGCTCACGTGAAGGGCTTTTAATCTCATTTTAATATGAAGTGGGCAGTGGGAGGCACTGGGATTATACATATGTATAAGCATTTTGAGTATGTAAGGCTTTGGGAAATAGAGGGCAAAGAGCCTTGTAACTCATGGGCACGACTCTAGGAGACGACTCCTGTGCTGCCCGATGTCATAATAAAACATATCACTTGCTAACTTTAATTAGTCAGAGGGTCTTTGTCCGTGATTTTATTGGTTTTTCACAATTCAACAGAACATCCTGAGTTGGAAGGAACCCACAAGGATAATTGAATTCCAAATCCTGTCCCTGCACAGGACAGCTCCAACAATCCCATGTGCCTGAGTGTGTTGTCCAAATACTTGAACTCTGTCAGGTTTGGTGCTGTGACCACTTCCCTGGGGAGCCTGTTCCAGGGCCCATTCACCCTCTGGGTGAAAAGCCTTTTTCTAATATCCAGCCCAAACCTCTCCTGACACGACTTCAGGCCATTCCCTTGGATCCTGTCGCTAGTCACCAGAGAGAAGATATTAGTGCCTGCCTCATATAGCTTCCCCTCTAGGCCCTTCCCCATTTTCATATCCACCATTTGGACACTGGCCATTCACTGACCTTTTGTTAGTTTGGGGATTGTTTTTACTGATTATTATTGGGATTATTACTATTATTATTTACCTGTGCATTAGAAATAAATTCAAATCAAGGCCTTTCAGCCAAGTATTTTCTTGAAAGTATATTTCCCATTGCAGAGACAGTGAAGCACATCTATGAATTCTCTATTTAACAAGAAATATTTAGGTACAACAGATACCTTCAATTTAAAATAATTTCTTTTAAAAATTTATTTCAAAATAATTTTAATTAATTCCTTCTTTATTTCATAGTCAGTTATTTGAAGTATTTACATTAAAGCCACATTATAGTAAGACAGTAGTGAAACAAAGAAAAGTAACAGTTTTGACTCTGCAGCACTTTTCCTGGGGTAATACCCTAAAGCCACACGGTCACTTGGTAAGAAATATCTTACCAAGTTTACACAGAAACCAAGTCCTGTACCTGACTTTTAGTTCAGTGAACTCTTTGCTAGACTGTGCACGAAAAAATTCGCAAGCCTCACTTGGAAGCATAAGTATTAGAAGTCATGTCATACAGTGACAAAGGTCTTCCTCCATGTATACCTCCATGTGTTCCTTCAACAGAGCCTGCATTTTTGTCTCAAGTTCCTCATTCCAGTTCAGAGCGAACTGAGATATATCTGTTGTGCAATGGCAAAAACAAAAATACTTTTGTGCGAAATATACTAAGAAAAAAAAATAAGCTTGATACTTTCTCTCCTCTAGCTTTTTCTATATTTCAGGGGTGAGACAATTCAGAACAAGCATATAGAGACCAGGGTTAGCAGCACACACAAAACACATTCAGTAATTATCACAAAGAAAATAAAACAACAAAGGTGTAAGTCACACTAGAAGTAAACTGTAGCAAATTCTTTAGAAACCAATAAATTCCCATTAGAAACTAGAAATTGTTTTAGGAAGGAACAGAACCACCTGTCTTCTTTCTCCAGGGTAAGAGCATTAGGATCCAAAATTGTCATTGAAAACCTGCACTTGGGATGTTTGGTTTGTGTGAATTTGAAAATATGTGTTTTCCACTGATGATCACAGACTTTAGACGGGATCTTTACAGACCCTTTTCAATGCTAACAACATTATTTGATAATTTCATAGGAATATTGGAACACAAATGTTTGTCTCCTGGCTCTATACATAAATAAACCACATATATATATACACACATATATATATACATATATATATACATATATATA